>LAPY01000009.1:459166-470057 GCA_000970635.1 Eragrostis tef
GCCCTCTGGAGCCGTCGCCGCCGCAGCTCTGGGACGTAGAGGTTGGTAAAGAGGTAGTCCATCACATCTGGGCCGTTGAAGCCGTCATAAATCCCGATGAACACCCACCCGTGCTCCTCTGACACCGCCACGTGAAACATGTCCTCGATGGCCATGCCCTGAACCTACTCCACATTGCCGTTCAGCGGCGACCGGTAGTCCGCATTGCTGACAAAGACCTTGGCCGACTCTACGGGTTGCCGTTTTGTTTATGCGAGAAACTGCTCGATTCTACGGGTAAACCATTCATGGTTTGTGGAAAACCGACAAAAATGAAAAAAAGGAAAATGCGAAGAAAAAGTTAGAGAGAGAGAGAGAGCAATGAAGGGAAGAGGTCATCACCTTACTCATTCCTGTAATCTAGA
Source organism: Eragrostis tef (assembly GCA_000970635.1). Classification (NCBI taxonomy): domain Eukaryota; kingdom Viridiplantae; phylum Streptophyta; class Magnoliopsida; order Poales; family Poaceae; genus Eragrostis; species Eragrostis tef. The sequence goes on from LAPY01000009.1 coordinate 459,571, forward strand.
TGGCGGAGTGGATTGGGCAACGAGGGAACAGACGACGTGGGTCGTTCGTACTAAGGTGGACGAATTGAATTTATTCTTAAGCATAACACACATGAATAACCACGTAAGGAAACAAAAGACAACAATACACCTCAAAATAGGAATCTACAAACTAAACCTAGATAAAAAGCGAGTGGATATTTTTTTTCTTTCCTATTTCTTTTCATGTTTATCTTTTCAAGAGTTTTTGAACCATGACACACACACACACACACACACAGCTATGTAGCTCATCTCTTTTTCCCCCCATACTAGTATTTAAGGTTGAGCTCTCCTACAGCGGAGAGCGCTCACAATCCCTGTTATGCCATTTTTCAATGCCCCAACACTTGAGTTAACTGTAAATTATATGTTCAAGGTTTTCCTTACTGCTACCTGACTAAGGGACTTGTAGTACACCATCTGATATTCAGTTGATAAGGAGATGCCATGTCTGTGGATTAGACATATTTGGTGATATGGCTTAACCAGGAGATGTATTTAATTTATTATCCCTCCCAAGTTTTTTCTTTGTCCTTAAAATTAATCTCTGAAGCTAATCTTGTGAGCAGTATAGTGAAAAAAAATTTCGATTACATCATTATTGCACACAGGACACTTTGCGCCGGCCGGCACTAAAATTTAAGCACCAATTACAACCTCAGACGGCAGACCAAAAGAATAAGTGAGCAAGTAAGTGCATGAAGAAGTAGTTTAATCCGGATTAGTCCTAGTGGAAAGGCAGGTAGCACCAACCGTTGGAGTCTACCTCGAGGCCAAAACCATGACATGCTATTTACTGAAATAATGCAAACGTTTGCATTGGAGTGGAAGGGCAAACGTTTGCATTGCGATTTCAGAAAGAGTGCTATAGATTGGTTCAGCTGTCACTAGAAACAGAGCGGGGAAGGCAAACACCTGAACCGTCGTCGTAGAACACGACAAGCAGGCGCCGGCCGCTTCCATCATTTCCTTCCTTGCGCTACAAAAATGACCAAAAGACTAGTCTCAAAAAAAAAAAAAAATGACCAAAAGACAACAAGCGGAGCACACACAACGTCGTCTCTTCCAGGGGCCGCCGGCTCCTCACTCAGTGCTCGCTCTATCTGCTCCACCGCCCGTGCGTGATCACTGCTTCCCTCCCCCACCGCATCGCATGCTGCTCTCGGTCCCCAAACCCCTGCTCCCCCTCGGCCTCCCCTCCACCACCCGTCGCCTCCTCCGCGTCGCCCCTCGCGCCATCGGCCCGCTCCCGCGTCCTCGAGCCCTCGCCTCCGCCCCGCCGCTCCGCCTCCGCGCGGTGCTGTCCGAGCAGCCGGAGGTGGGGATGGAGCCCAGTGCGGAGGGGCGTCCGCTCCGCGTCGGCCTCGTCTGCGGCGGGCCCTCCGCCGAGAGGGGCGTCTCCCTCAACTCCGCGCGCTCGGTGCTCGATCACATTCAGGTCCGCCGCCGTCTCTTTCTCGCTTGCTATCGTCATCGTTTTTCCCACTTGCCTTCCACGGATGACGTCATCTACCGTTTGCTTGGGATTGCTGCTGCTGATGATTCACGATGACTAGGTTTGTTTGACTCCATTCTCCAACCAGTCGTCGAGTTTTATAAGTTGACCGTGTCGTCGGTTCGGTTCAACTTTTGGCCAGCGGCGCCACTAGTCATTTCTTACGGTTTTCTTAAATTATTAGGTGTCTCAGTGACTCATGTTTCTTTTTTTTGTTCACTGATACTATACCTGATACGACGATTTTTTCTTGTTCTGATGGAAATGTCGGATGCAGGGGGAGGATCTCGTGGTCAACTGCTACTACATCGACTGTGGTATGAACGCGTTCGCGATATCCCCTGCTCAGGTGAGCTCTGTTCAACTTCTGTTTGTGCACTTGCTTCAGTTGAATGCCAATCAAAAAATGTTGGCCTATTTTTAGTACCATACTGCTCTGCCTGTCTGTATATTTGTTAAGCTCTGCTCAGATTGAATGATTCATCAACGTGCATGGCTCTTATGTTCCTGCTTATGCAGTAGGTTCCCTATGTAGAATTTCAGTAAAGCAGTCGCCTATTATCTTTACACGAATTTTGTTAAATAGATGAGCTGTGCATATATCAGAGCCTCTTATCCACTCCAGTTGTTTGGAGCACTTAATGTAGTTCATTTTCGTTTAAGAATTCCATCCGTTCAGGATAAAAAATGACTATCTGCCATTTTTTACCCAACAGCTGTACTCCAACACACCTTCAGATTTTGATTTCAAACTTGAAAGGTAAACCTACTGTCACAGTTGTTTCTGTTCCTTACTATTTTTTTTTTCAATACTGAGTATGGCTTCTGCATGCAGTCTCGCCCACGAATTTCACTCACTATCTGACTTCGCGGAGCATCTTGCTGCCACTGTTGACATTGTCTTCCCAGTGATCCATGGGAAATTTGGTGAAGATGGTGGCATTCAGGTTAGTGGTTACCAGTTAAAATGCTCCACAAGGGGGAAAAAATCGTGCTTACGGATTCTTAGTTCGGCTCGGCATTGCACTAACATAACATTTAGTGTTTAGTGACTGTTGCTTTGAAAAGGTGATTTCTTGATGACAGGCGATCATCCAAAAGCTGTTGATTCTTGCATTTTCGAAGTTAAATCTCAGTTCACTGATGCTTTCGTTCTCTTTTCAATATGCAGGAGCTTCTAGAGAAAGCAAATGTCCCATTTGTTGGGACGCCGTCTAAGGGATGTCATCGTGCATTTGACAAGGTACCCAGTATGCTGTTTCAAATTTTGTTGGGTTGATAGTTAAACAACAACTTCTTTTTCGTTTTGCTACCATCATACGTTATGTCAATAGCACTTTCAGTGCCTGGTCTACCATTTTCCAATTGAGTACCAAATCATCAAGTAAAGGCCCATGAAATAAGTACAGTCGTTATGATATTTTTGCAAATTGTTCATTTGTTAATTATGTAGAGTTCTGAAGTATTATGAAAATTATCCTATGGGCAGGATCAACATATTGCTACTATCTTCTAAAGATGCTACGCAAATGACAGGTGCTCGATCACATTCAGGTCCGCCGCCGTCTCTTTCTCGCTTGCTATCGTCATCGTTTTTCCCACTTGCCTTCCACGGATGACGTCATCTACCGTTTGCTTGGGATTGCTGCTGCTGATGATTCACGATGACTAGGTTTGTTTGACTCCATTCTCCAACCAGTCGTCGAGTTTTATAAGTTGACCGTGTCGTCGGTTCGGTTCAACTTTTGGCCAGCGGCGCCACTAGTCATTTCTTACGGTTTTCTTAAATTATTAGGTGTCTCAGTGACTCATGTTTCTTTTTTTTGTTCACTGATACTATACCTGATACGACGATTTTTTCTTGTTCTGATGGAAATGTCGGATGCAGGGGGAGGATCTCGTGGTCAACTGCTACTACATCGACTGTGGTATGAACGCGTTCGCGATATCCCCTGCTCAGGTGAGCTCTGTTCAACTTCTGTTTGTGCACTTGCTTCAGTTGAATGCCAATCAAAAAATGTTGGCCTATTTTTAGTACCATACTGCTCTGCCTGTCTGTATATTTGTTAAGCTCTGCTCAGATTGAATGATTCATCAACGTGCATGGCTCTTATGTTCCTGCTTATGCAGTAGGTTCCCTATGTAGAATTTCAGTAAAGCAGTCGCCTATTATCTTTACACGAATTTTGTTAAATAGATGAGCTGTGCATATATCAGAGCCTCTTATCCACTCCAGTTGTTTGGAGCACTTAATGTAGTTCATTTTCGTTTAAGAATTCCATCCGTTCAGGATAAAAAATGACTATCTGCCATTTTTTACCCAACAGCTGTACTCCAACACACCTTCAGATTTTGATTTCAAACTTGAAAGGTAAACCTACTGTCACAGTTGTTTCTGTTCCTTACTATTTTTTTTTTCAATACTGAGTATGGCTTCTGCATGCAGTCTCGCCCACGAATTTCACTCACTATCTGACTTCGCGGAGCATCTTGCTGCCACTGTTGACATTGTCTTCCCAGTGATCCATGGGAAATTTGGTGAAGATGGTGGCATTCAGGTTAGTGGTTACCAGTTAAAATGCTCCACAAGGGGGAAAAAATCGTGCTTACGGATTCTTAGTTCGGCTCGGCATTGCACTAACATAACATTTAGTGTTTAGTGACTGTTGCTTTGAAAAGGTGATTTCTTGATGACAGGCGATCATCCAAAAGCTGTTGATTCTTGCATTTTCGAAGTTAAATCTCAGTTCACTGATGCTTTCGTTCTCTTTTCAATATGCAGGAGCTTCTAGAGAAAGCAAATGTCCCATTTGTTGGGACGCCGTCTAAGGGATGTCATCGTGCATTTGACAAGGTACCCAGTATGCTGTTTCAAATTTTGTTGGGTTGATAGTTAAACAACAACTTCTTTTTCGTTTTGCTACCATCATACGTTATGTCAATAGCACTTTCAGTGCCTGGTCTACCATTTTCCAATTGAGTACCAAATCATCAAGTAAAGGCCCATGAAATAAGTACAGTCGTTATGATATTTTTGCAAATTGTTCATTTGTTAATTATGTAGAGTTCTGAAGTATTATGAAAATTATCCTATGGGCAGGATCAACATATTGCTACTATCTTCTAAAGATGCTACGCAAATGACAGATATATCCATTAATATCTATCAGTTTTTCAGTTACATTAGTTCATTTTAATATCAGCCAATCCTGCAACCAGATGATCTGATGTTAATCTTGAATATGACTGCAGTACAATGCATCACTCGAGCTCAGTACACAAGGTTTCTTAACTGTACCAAACTTTCTTGTAGAGGTAAACTTCTTTATTACTGTATTGAGTCCACAATGTCATATTTTTTTTATTTCCATCACGGTTAGTGTTCACAGTTTCACAAAGTGCAGCCTATAAAAAAGGCATTGGCATCCATGATAGTTCTTGAATCCGTAAATATTTGACATTTATCACAACAGATTAGCTGTCCTAAACGTTATATATTTAAGAATGGAGATATTATTTCACAAAATAGGAAAACAAACAAAATAATTATTCTTTGTTGCAAGAATCACACTAGTTAGGAGAAAAAGGGCGTACATTTGTAGACTCTTGAGGCAATGAATGGTATCACTACTTCTATCGTGCATGTTTTGAAATGCATGAATTGACCATTTTCATGATTTAAGCAATGTGAGATTGCAGTAAGTACTTAACTTTTAGGCGGTTGGTTTGTGGTCACTAATTCTGATGTTCTTCCATGGAGTCCTGACCATGTATCCTGCTATTGTGTGTATGGTGAAGCAGAAGGACAAGTTCGCAAAGTCAGAATTGGATGAATGGTTTACAAGCATAAATATGAATAAAGAAAATGGCAAAGTGGTGGTAAGTGAGGGTATTTTACTTGAACAATTTTCCAGAGTTGGCTTAATTAAGAAGTAACATCATGTGTGTTCGCACAGGTAAAACCTACAAGGGCTGGATCAAGCATTGGCGTGGTTGTGGCTTATGGTGTTACTGAGGCAGCTCAGAAAGCTGAAGATATCATTTCAGGGGTGTGTTTAACTCTCTGCTATACTTCTCAGAATCGTTCAGTTCAAACGTAGTAACAATTCTGAAATTTGAAATCTCTGGTGGTTAATAGGGAATCGATGATAAGGTTATCATTGAGATTTTTCTTGAAGGGGGCTGTGAATTTACAGCCATTGTTGTTGATGCTGGGACAACTGATAACAGAGAGCCTGTCGTTCTGCTTCCAACAGAAGTATGATTCATATAATCTTGTTCTATCTTTGCCTTCCTGTTAGACTAAAAACTTTGGATGAGAAAATAGTTTGAACACAACTACAAAAAAATTTATTAAGTTCAAAAAAGTCAAACATATGCTTAATTCAAGGACCCTTGTACTACACTGATGTACTATCTATGCTAAAAATACTTCGGATGATCCTCTGATGGAAAGAAAAAAAAAACAAAGGGTATCCCTTTTTGGAAGGGTTTGATTTATTGATATGGCATGTAACGCCTGAATTTGTCATGCTTTTTTTTTCTTGTTTCCTATCTCCAGGTTGAGCTTCAGTCCTCCAGTAATGCTGAGACTCAGGAGGATACTATATTTAACTACCGCAGGAAGTACCTTCCAACCCAACAGGTATCTATTCCAGAGTAGGGCCGATGTACCTGGGTTCAAATTCTAGAACTGCAGTATCTATCTCTGTTATTTCAGTCCTACAAACTCAATAAACTTTTACAGAAACCTGTGACAAGCCTCGGTCACAAATTGATTTCCATGAGTTTTTCATCAGCTTAGTTTATTGCATACTAAACATCTGATGTGAATATTGATCTCTTCACAGGTTACTTACCATACACCTCCACGTTTCCCAGCAGAGGTGATTGATTGCATAAGACAAGGAGTTTCTCTTTTATTTCGCCACCTTGGACTGCATGACTTTGCAAGGATAGATGGTTGGTTTTTAACTACTCCTGTTACTTCTCTACACTCTTCTGAAAATAGTGGCAAATTTGGAAATACCAAGTATGGCACTGTTCTTTTCACTGATATTAACTTGGTAAGAATATTCATACAACTATTTATTCTCAAGTTTAAGCCATGGCTTGCAATGCCTAGTGCATTACAGTTGTTGTTACCCTTTGTTTAACAGATAAGTGGGATGGAGCAGACCAGTTTTATATTCCAACAGGCTTCAACGGTATCAATTATAACTTTATGCTAATAATTTCTGATTTAAATATATTACATGATTTCTATGCTATTTCCATGTCTTGTCGCCCAACTGTGCAACACCATAGACGAAATTCGTGTTTTGGTGACATTATGCTATATAATTGTCTAGTCCTAAAGATTTTTAACAAATTACTGCAAGTGATGTACAAATACACCTGTACTCATATGAAATGCTTTATCTCGTCACTAACTTCTGAACCAAAAAAACACTTTTCAGGTTGGATTCTCTCATTCTCGAATCCTTCGTACAATTGTTCAACATGCTTGCTCGCGATTTCCTTCTCTTGTTCCTTGCAATAACGCGTGGACTGCCTTGTCCAGAAAACTACAATCAGAAAAACAAGCAGAAGCAATCCACAAAGGTACATCCAAGCAGAAGGTTTTTGTGATCTTTGGTGGTGACACTTCAGAGCGCCAAGTATCACTTATGAGTGGAACAAATGTCTGGCTTAATTTGCAAGGTTTTGGTGATGTAAGATCACTAGCTTTCAACTAAGATATTCTTGTTCATCATTTTCTGTTCTTGATGCTTTTGCGTTGTTTCGGTGGTGATTAAGATCACAATCAATCTGCATTTTGTTACTATTGTCTTAGACTATATGGTTTCACATGCTTTCAGCTTGATATGATACTGTAGATGCTTCTGCAAAAAAAATTATGTTCTATTTCCATGCTCTAATATCTTAGTTTCATGTCCTCTTCTGTTGCTTTCAGCTTGATGTGGTACCGTGTTTGCTTGCGCCTTCAAATGGATATTCGTCCTCCCTTGACCAAGATTTCAGTGAAAGTTCTCGTGAAGTTTGGATGTTACCGTAAGTGTTTGCTTCTTATTGATATTCTTGATACTATTGTAGTAACTCACTATAATCTTTGATTTGGTGAAACAACATAAATTGGCATACTGCAGTCATCAACCAGTAGCTACTTATTGTGTGGCAGATACCCATTAGTGTTAAGACACACCACTGAAGAAGTTCATGCTGCATGTATTGAGGCGATCGAACCAGAACGAGTTAAAACAACATCTCGTTTACGCAATCAAGTAATGAAAGAACTTGCGCAAGCATTGGGCAAACATGATTGGTTTGAGGGTTTTGACATCGCTGATGAACAACCTATCAAGTACTCGCTGCAACAGTGGATCAACCATGTCAAAGAAGCTGAAGCGGTGGTGTTTATAGCAGGTATTTTACCAGACAAACTTATGGAGTTCTGTTTCCTTGTACACCAAAGTTAGTCCTTCTTATGTTCATGCATTTATGAGTTATATGACATTACATGTGAATGGTTTAAATATTGCGATTCAAATATGATATGGAAATAATTTCCCTAAAGCTATGGTTATTACTATGATTAATGGACTCTGCCAGTAATTCTTCCATAATAAATCTGTCAGGACTCAAGCTACAGAGTGAAAATTACAGATGGAGAAGCCTACCTTCTCTCCTGATTTTTCCATTGTTCATGCATTTGTCCCTTGTTGTTTATTTTGTTTTTATTATATGTAGTGCATGGTGGTATTGGAGAGGATGGTACTATTCAGTCACTGTTGGAATCTGCAGGAGTTCCTTACACAGGTTCATTTTGCAGCTTATATTGTTCATGGCCAAATCTTAGGACACTTAACCATGATAACTACAAAGCCCTTGGCATGCAGGTCCAGGACCAACAGCTTCCAGAACATGCATGGACAAAGTTTCAACGTCGCTTGCCGTTGATCATGTATGAACCTTTCAGAACTTTTGCTTTTTTAGGGATTGCAATGACCATTATATTATGATTTCCTAGAAATATTCTGGTATAAGTGTCTCCGTGATTCAAACAACTTAATCTATTATCAATGACAGCACGGTTTTCAGCTGACCAAAACTTAGATCAAAAGCAGAGAACTTTGCTACATTTATGTCTGTAACCATGCAAATATAGTTCACATGTATTTCTTGTACTTATGTAGCTGACTAGTTATGGAGTCCGCACGATACCAAAAGATCTAAGAGCAACTGAAGACATTTTGAAGTCCTCTCTTGTTGATATCTGGAAGGAACTAAAAGCAAAACTACAAACGGAAACAGTATGTGTGAAGCCTGCTCGTGACGGATGCTCAACTGGAGTAGCAAGATTATGGTGAGCATTTAAGTGGCTCTAGTCCAGTATACCATTAAATTATTTAAAAGTGGGTAATACTACTTCTTGTTCTGACTTAGTCATGTCTTATTAACTATTTTCAGCTGCCCAGCGGACCTAGAAGTCTATGCAAACGCAGTGAGGAGAAAATTTCAGCGTCTGCCTGCTAATTGCCTGTCCAGGGTACCTAACACTTAACTTAGCACGTGTCTGTGATCATGGATGGAGTAATGTTCAGAATTTTTTTAAAAACATTGTGCTAATTTGCTAGGCACATGGAGTTATTGAGATGCCAGTCCCTCCTCCACAGTCACTAATCTTTGAGCCCTTTATTGAGACCGATGAAATTATCATTTCAAATAAATCAGAAAATGGTAGTGCTCGACATCTTGTTTGGAACGGAGAAAACGAATGGCTTGAGGTAACTGTTGGTGTTGTTGGAAAACACGGGGAAATGCACTCATTAAACCCAAGTATCACAGTGAAGGAACACGGCGACATTTTGTCACTTGAGGAAAAATTCCAAGGTAAGTAGTACCTGCACTTTCTACTATGGCCTGGTTTATGATCATTGACTCTGAACCGCACTGGTGCATAACAATGGCTGCTTGGATTTCCAGGTGGGACTGGAATCAACTTGACACCACCTCCTGCAACAATTATGAGGTCTGATTTTTATATGTCATTATTGTCAGTTTTCTTTTCTATATCAGTGGAATTTGCAGTTGTCTTGAAGCTGACTCAGCATTCTTGTCCTGTCCGCCATTATCATTTTCAAACTGTCATCACTTGTTCCTAACTCGTCTCTGAGTATCGTGGCTTCATATTGTATCTTTCGGCCAACACTTGCAGTGAGGATGCACTGCAAAGATGCAAGAAGAGTATCGAGATCATGGCGAACACTCTGGGTTTGGAAGGGTTTTCACGCATCGATGCATTTGTTAACGTGCGCAGTGGGGAGGTACGTCGTCTCCCTCTGGCATGTGTGTGCAACGTGCTGTGCATAGTTGAGGAGTTCATTGTGACATTGCGATGATTAATTGTTTATGTAATTGGTCCTGAAGGTGCTTCTGATAGAAGTAAATACTGTACCTGGGATGACTCCATCGACAGTGCTGATTCATCAAGTAAGAAAGAATCACAGAAAAGTTGTTGCTGGTGCGCATTTGTGGTACATGGAATCGTGTCTATGAAAAAACTAACAATGCTGTTTAATGGATGACAGGCACTTGCCGAGGACCCACCCGTGTACCCCCACAAGTTTTTCCGGACTCTTCTGGATTTGGCGTTCGAGAGGGCGAAATAGCTCCGTCAGCTTTCAGGTCGTCCACTTCGCAACGTAAAGGTCTCCATTTTTACCATCCATGCATCCATTTGATTGTACTATTGCCAGCGTGGTGTACTGTAATTTGTGGTGGTTGAAACATTTGGATTTTATGCCATTGATGAATTTGCTCCGGTGTCGGAACTATCCATAGCTGTTGCTAGGGCTGTTGCCCTAGTTAAGCAACAGGAAAGTGTGAATTGGGAAGACTACATAGGCTAGATGTGCTTATTCCTTTGCGTATTTCGAGCAGGCCAGCCCAACGTGACAAGCCACACGGA
>LAPY01000009.1:489495-500280 GCA_000970635.1 Eragrostis tef
CGCGCGCCGCGTGCTTCATGCCGAGGGCGGCGCCCAGCGCGTTGACGCGCAGCACGCGCTCGAACTCGGCGGCGTCCATGGACGCGATGCGCTTCGCCGCCCGCGTCTGCCGCCCCAGCACGCCGGCGTTGTTGCAGAACACGTCCAGGCGCCCGTGCCGCGCCACGGCGCGCTGCACGGTGCGCTCCACGTCCGCCTCCACCGACACGTCGCAGTGCTCGAAGCCGCAGCCCAGCGCCGCCGCCAGGGCCTCGCCGGCGGCGTCGTCGATGTCGGCGATCAACACCCGCGCGCCGTGCTCCACGAACATCCGCACGATCGCCTCACCAATCCCCTGCGCGCCGCCCGTCACGATGCAAACCTTCCCCTCCAGCCTGCATTTTGATGAATTATTAAGATGCTTGATGGTAACCAGCAGCTGCCCAGGACCGGAATCGAAGGAAGCCAAGTGCGTATGTATATATATTTGCCTCTTGTCCATGGCGGCGGCGGCGCCATTGCCGATGATGTCGGCAGCGACATGGATATTCTTGGGAGAAGGCGGCGGCAAGGTGGTGGTGTCGACGCACTTGGGGTTGGGGTGGTGCGCCATGTTGTCGGAGATGAACTCAACGGCGGTCATGGTGGCTGCTACTGCGGCGCCGTGCATCGATCGGAAGCCTGCTCTGCTACTTGCGTTTACTTTTTCGTGGAGGCGGAGGCGAGGACCACGCACGCTGCTAGCTGTTCGTAGGATGGCGAGGAATGCGGCTTGTATATATAGTGCTACTGTTCCGTCGTCCTTTTCCCTGGTTGGTCGAATCAGAGAAATACAAATCCAATCCAGCCAGACTCAGTTTGTTAGAGACACGACGCATGCCACGACATTTCGGCTCTTGCTCGTCGTGGACCGTAGTGTGATGTGTGGACACATATATCCATTCTCTTGTGCATCTGATATGTATTGCATATCTCTTCTCAACACGAGATCCGTCCATGTCTTGTCTGCAGAACGCATAAGGTATGTCATGCCTGCGCCAGCAGTCTCCTGCTGGATCTGTTTAGATAGATAGAGAGAGAGACAGTGAGATATGCTTAATTCATAAATCAATGAGTGGAAAAACAAAGTGCATACATAGATATCATTTATGTAGGTGATATATGCTCAGATGCCTACAGCGCTAGTCAATAATATTGTGAGGCAAGCAGCTCATGCATATTAATGACAAATAAATTACAGTACTCCTCTAGATATGTACTCTGTATACGCATAGCGAACACATGAACCCAGATCTTGTACATGCTACCTCACCTTTCATTTCCAAAATGAAACCATGGCTCAAACATCCTTTCAGACGCAGGAGTAGATAGCCTCATCATTTCTCCTTTCCACATTCGACTATTGAGATTGCCTTTCTAAGGCATTAGATTCGTCCATATACGTGTGGTGTGACCCAATCAGAGACCGAATCTTGGTCTTCAGTTCTCACATCTAATAAGCCTATTAACAACAAACGAACTCTTCGTCAATATGTCATAATCTATTGCTACTCCACACTGGAGTTTCCCCACGAATTTCATACGTCCATAAAAAAAACGAATTTCATACGTCTTTCGATGGAACCAGCAACACACGGTCGACATAAAATGGACAAAGGGGCCTTGTGTAGAGAAAATTTCCTTACATCCTGATTTTCTCTTGAAGCATATTCGATTTGTCCAAGAAAATAATTGTTGACAAGTGAGTCTACAAAATATCAGTTACTAATGTTAATCCATCAAACTGAACATTCTTTGAGACTAATATTTTAAAGCTCCTAATGAAGAATATATAACATGGAGGGTTGCATCATTTAACCTAGAATTCAATTACAACTTGGTTTTACTGAAATTTCTCTATCATTGTCACTAATTAACTCTTCAGACACCCTCGCAAAAAAAAACTCTTCAGCAAAAGAAGATTTTTTTAAGAGTGAATTGCACAAAATTACAACTCTTTGTGTCAAGATTTCAGAAAACCTTGACACAAATAGTTGTAGTTTTTTGAAACACATGGTCAAAAATAGTTGTAGTTCTCGTTCTAAAAGTTGTAGTTTTCTGAAATCTTAGTCCGATAGCAACTTTCAAGTGCTTGTAAGATCGCTATACATTTTTATCTCATGATTAAGTACAATGCAACCGATTGTTTAATATCACAAGTTTAATTTGGTTTCCTATGTTAATGGTGCTTTGTTTATGCTTAATATTTATGTGAACAGAGGAAGGGAATGAAGAGTTGGTGGGTCTTTGAGAGGTTATTGCTGGGATTGAAACAACTTTCCATATGCTTAAATCGATGGACGGATGTTTTTATCTTTATGATTTTTATACTTCTTATAGGATTAATATGGAGATGTTGTAATAAATATAAGACAACCGTGCAGCATGAGCCATTTCTTTTTTATGTGCATGCTTTACGGTATGCATTGTTTTCAAACTAATTGTAGGTATCGCTTTCATTCGTGAGAGGAAAACAATAATTATCAAACTAGTGCTATGCATCGTTTTCTTTTTCCCCATTGCAATATTAAGTGTAGCTTATGCAGCTCTGTATTCCTCTTAGTGAAATACGTGTTATGTACATTCACAAAAAGTATAAAGTGTAGCTTGTCATTAGACCTAACATAGATACATTGTGGGTCAGACCTAACATAGTATAATGTGTAGCATGCCTTCCCTACAAATGAAAGTTGTTTTGCCCCTGCTGATAATGAAGCTATGCTGTTGTCAAAAGAACCGTGTACGGAGCAAATGATCACTGCATCGGCCTATGGCTCATTCATCTAAAAAACGTGTGTTTCGACAAGTAGTGAATTCCAACATGCTCGGTCCGGGCCTGACTCTCATGCTGGTTTAGTCTATGTGCTCTTAAGGTGTATCCTTTATTACTCCTTTCTTAATGAATAGCAGTGCTCCAAAAATAGTCCTACAACAGCCCTCTTTTTGCGTTCTAAAGTTGAAAGAGGCATTCTGAAGAAGAACGAGAATCAGGATCTGCAGATATTTATTTGCAGCATACATGCATGCTTATATTTAATTTGATAGGGTTGATATTATGCTATTATTCGTTTAAATAATTGTAAATGATTTTTGTGGTTTTGCTACGCACAAGTTGCTGATTTTTGTAAAGTAGTACATGTCACGTGTTTAATCCACCTGATTAGCTCTCTGCAATGAAAGGAGTGAAATGCTAGTTGCTCTTTGAAATATATGTTTCTTGTGCAATTTAGAAATATATGTAATGATTTGGTTTCGTTTAGAAGGTACAAAAGGAACACACTGCCGCAGATGCTGTAGGAGTGCTTTTTTTTTTCAGAAATTTGCAAACATTTACTTGCACTATGTTCAACTCATATCTTTCAACACTTGCTTCCTTTTTTTTTTGCCGCTTCCACAATTGTGTTTATAGGAGGAAGGAGTATATCTGTATGCATCCACATAGCCTAGAAATTAGGAAGGAGATTAAGCAGATCCATTGCCGCCTATCTTCTTTTTTTTTAGAACAATCCATTGCCGCCTATCTGCATGACACTATCATTGAATCTGTCGCATTAGTTTGTTATCGCGTATCAGCACAAATAAAAGCCAAATTAACTGGTACAAAAGTCTATATATAAACGTATGATTAGGCAGATCAGCTGGACCATCACCTAGAGATAGCACAATCTAGTATACTATTGACCCGGCAATCATTATATATTAATCTGTTTACTAGCTCGATACGACTTCGCACATCATCGATTAATCGTAGCTAGCTGTCATGCACTGAGATGGATTAATACCAGTATCAGCGAAGCTTCGTTTTGAATTTTTTGTGACGTGCAAATTGGTTAATCAACCATCCCCATTCATCAGCTCAATGTATGTTTTTTTCTCTCTAAAATTTAAAATATTGCGATCAATCCAACTGCTTGTGTAGACCTTGGGTTTCTAATTTACCTCAAGTATATAGCATATTCATAGAGTAAATGTATCTAGTTCGCACTCGGCTTGAGCTGTAAGCATTGGTGGGTTTGTCTTTCTTGGCCTGTTCGATCAGCTAGCTGGTCAAAGGTCAAAATCTTGCTCCTGGTCAGCCACATAGACATCGTAGTTATATTGGACAAGTTGACCTACTACTTGGCCGTACTATTAGTTAACTGGGAGCAAATCCTAGTTAACTGGCGTATTGACATGTTTTTTTTTATTAACGCGAACAACTGAGTGGGTAGCCACTGTATCAAATCGGAACGGATGGTTACGTTAATCATGTCCGTCAGCAATCCGGCCGCAACGCATGTCAAGTCCACAACTGAACACGTATTCGTGCAGTGCAGGTACGTATATAGCACTGGCTTGTTAATTCAGCCCACGACCATGCCTATCCTGACACTACTGGTGATGACAGGTAGTATATATATCATGCAGACAGCATGAGTCAATCTGCATGCAGCTAGTGCGGGTTCTACATATAGTATGCTGTTTATTTTTTTGAGACAGAGTCAAGCAAGAGTTTCGCCTCCATAGACGCAAGCATCCGTACTCTTCTCTTATCGCCCCAAAACAGTCAGACGGTGCCTCGTCTTCCTTCGGCTTGCGGCGGCGGCTTTTCTCCCTCCATCTTCGGGTGCCAAGCATGGGGAGGAGTCCCCGGCGAGTCTTCCCTGGTGTGGTCAGCTTTTTCTTCTTGTGGGTGGGAAGTTCTTCGGCCCTTGTAGCCTTCGGGCGTTGCTTCACCTGAAGTTTGGTGGCCTGCCTGCCGTTTCCTCGCCGGTCGCTGCGAGCAGCGGTGGTGAGGATCTCCGGCGGGACGGGGTCCGGTGTGGTGCTTGTTGGTGGCTGCGGTCGTTTTGGTTGTAACCGTACCGTATGTACGTATGTCTGTACGGGGTTATGTACTCTTTCCTTAACATCTAATGCAGATACGTATTATCAAAAAAAAAAAAAACAATCAGAAGCCGCTATGACATGGAGAGCATTTCAGAAGGCACGTCATTTCGAATCAGCCCAAGCACGTCATCGTCCAAAAATGCTAGGCTGGGCTTCACCATCAGCCCAACGAATCAGCAGCGATAAACGGCCTTTAGATGTCCAGAATCCATAAAAACCGTAGAGAGAGGATTATCTCCGAAGGTTTATGTAACTATGGAGATTAATAGTTGCGCAGCAGTTGCAAGCATGATATAGTTCGGGAAACAAGAGTACTAGAACGATCGACCCGTTGAGAGAAATTATTGGATTGATGCTTGGTTCCTACTTCCTGCCCTTTCATGAGTATTTCTGAAGATACAGAGCGTACACAAACGTACGTGGTATATGGTAGTTGGGATTGAGTTGCTTCGGCAGTGGCTCCTAGTGGGGGGGGATAAGCAATCCTGATGCTAAATTTATCTTATCTCCCTATGAAAGACATGCATGAGTCGAAGCAGTAGTGACGTGGGGCTGATGAGCAACCTACTACCACCACCACCACTACTCATCAGGTTGCTGCTAGGCTGGCAGATGACAAAAGGCGTTTGTTGCGTATATGGTCATGTGAGGGGGAGATCTTGTCACGTAATGAGGAAAAATCTAGGGTCATGTGATCTTCGTAAATTAAAGCTTGTACATTTGGTCACAGAGTTAGCTAGTCCTTAGTACAAGCAATGGAGTTATAGCAGGAGCTCTCATCTCAGCCTGTGCACTTTCTTCATCCAGGAGGCAGGCAGGATGGGAAGTAAACAGCTCAACAAAAGAGCAGTACAATTCCGTTCCAATTGTACGCATGTACGGCTGTAACTTGCCACAAGCATACGCAAACGCACATGTACGTACCTCCTCACTAGACTCACTGCCTGGTGGGCCATCCCCGGCAGTGGCTCCTAGTGGGGGGGGATAAGCAATCCTGATGCTAAATTTATCTTATCTCCCTATGAAAGACATGCATGAGTCGAAGCAGTAGTGACGTGGGGCTGATGAGCAACCTACTACCACCACCACCACTACTCATCAGGTTGCTGCTAGGCTGGCAGATGACAAAAGGCGTTTGTTGCGTATATGGTCATGTGAGGGGGAGATCTTGTCACGTAATGAGGAAAAATCTAGGGTCATGTGATCTTCGTAAATTAAAGCTTGTACATTTGGTCACAGAGTTAGCTAGTCCTTAGTACAAGCAATGGAGTTATAGCAGGAGCTCTCATCTCAGCCTGTGCACTTTCTTCATCCAGGAGGCAGGCAGGATGGGAAGTAAACAGCTCAACAAAAGAGCAGTACAATTCCGTTCCAATTGTACGCATGTACGGCTGTAACTTGCCACAAGCATACGCAAACGCACATGTACGTACCTCCTCACCAGACTCACTGCCTGGTGGGCCATCCCCCGTACAAACCACTTCGAGACTTGCAACCAGCATACTCGATCAATGGCCAACAACAGGAGGATGCGAGAGAGGTTACAAGAGGGAGGCGACGTCCAAGAGCAACACAGTACCTATATGTCGAGAAGAGCGTCATGAGAAGCAGGAACGAGCACCCAATGGCAAAGTGCGGCGAGCTGGCCGTCGGCAAGAACGAGCCCCCCGAGACCGTCCTGCAGGGCCTCGCCATGGCCGGCCTCGTCGGCATCCTCCGCCAGCTCGGGGATCTTGCAGAGTACGTGCCCTTTTTCTTCTGCGCAAATCGGCTTGTGTCCTTGTTTGTCCTTAATTAAGTTGAATTCTGGTGCCGCTGCACTACGACTACGATGCATGCAGGCTCGCCGCAGATGTGTTCCAAGAGCTGCAGGAGCAAGTGATGGCCGTATCCGCACGAGGGCGCCGCCTCGCCGTGCGAGCCAAGAAACTGGAGGCCGACCTGCAGCCGCTGATCGACAAAGATTCTGTCCGTCCACTGATGGACCGCGCTCCCAGCACGGGTAAGAATTTTCTGATGATAGATGCAGTTTTTTTACTCTGTTCTGACCGCTGCGCCGCCTCGTCGTCTCGCAGAACGCCTCCGCTGGCACGCGGATCCCAAGCTAAGCCATGGGTTTGTGGCAGGAGGAGACATGCCCTACTTCATTGCAGAGTACATCCAGCACTGTCGCGGGCCTCCGGAACTGTCCGTCCTTGACAAGTACTGAATGATTTCGATGTCTCGTTCAGCCGCAGACAATTGGCTGGTGCGGCTGTTCATTTCAAGTAGTACGCCTCTGTTGGGTGTATTGCAGATATGATGCTGATGGCGATGGAGCATGCTTGAGGAGGTATACAAATCCTGCCTTCTTCAGGACCAGCTCTGCCAAGCTTCAGCAGGACACCTGTGTCAGACCACAAGCATATCTCCGAGGAAAGGTAACTCTTGGCGCTGCTGCAATAGCTTGAAATTCAGAGATTACAGCTTACTACTACGAACAGTTTCATCTGGCAAAGGAATAAATAAAAACAATACTGGGCTCATTATTTGATTAACACACAAAAATAAATTGTCACAAATTTTGCAGGAACATAAACCAAAGTTTCAGCGCTCGTTCGTCAGAGAACAAGCATATCTCCGAGGAAAGGTAACTCTGGGGCACTGCGGTCACAACATGAAAATTCATAAGTATTACAGCTTATCTGGCAAAGGAATAAATAAAAACAATACTGGGCTTATCGTTTGATTAACACGCAAAAAGAAATCGCCACAAATTTTTGTTTAATGCAGGAAAATAAACCAAAGTTTCAGAGCTCGTCAGATAACTACAGGCCTTCAAAGTTGGCTCACACTGGTTTCAGGTAACACGCCTTTCTCCCAAAACTCGAGAGTTTCGGGACCTCTTCCTCACCAAATTTGCAGTATTCTCTCTTTCAGATCAGAAACAGATAGTACATCAGAAAACGCTTCGCCACGTTTCCTTCCAAAACTCCGGCAGCTCAAACATCGACAAACTAGTGGATCCGTCTTCTCAAGCCTGAAGTTGCAGCCGCAGCAAAACTTTCAGAAGTACGAGTCTTCACCAGAGGAGAAAGCTTCCTCCGTTGATCACTCTCAAGTAGACATATCTTTCACCAGTTCCTCAGACATTTACATTGAGATGGGAAACATTGCAGTAGATTTTTCCACTGCAGCTGAAAAGCCCGAGGAAAATCAGCAAGGCAATGTGCAACGGTTCCAAGAGTCGGTGATGCCTCACTGCTCGGATGCCGGTTCAGATTACGGGGAACAGTGCGGTGAACTTGGGAGGACCAGTTCTTTCGAGGCATGGCTCTCTCCGGGTTTCCGCACTCCTGAGCATGACATTATAGAAGAAGAATCATCTCATGACACTTCTAATGGGATTATCAGCCATGGTATTACATCCACAAATAGTTATCTTAGTAGTACCATGAAGGCTAACAAGAATTCAGGCACCGCAGAAATGCTCTCCAATAAAAGGTACAAAGGTAGTTTTGAGGTATTTGCTTCAAGAGTCAGCAGTTTACCGAGGAAACTATTTATAAAGAAGCGACTTGAACCTGTGCACGCTTCTGCACCTTCTGGGATTGACAATTCCCTGTCCTGGCATTCTGAAGACAACAATAATATCATCTGTTTCGATCCACAAGACATCCCAAAAGAGGTAGTACAACCAATTCTAGCTGCCGATTCAGCATTCAGTATACATGGATCTGTGCCAGAAAGTGAGCAGTGCCATTTCCACCATGAAAATACCAGTCTGCAAAGCACATCTTGTGATGCATCAGTAGATGCAGAAATTCGTGGCCAACAAAACGCTCCTTCCATTTCAAATCAGTGCAGCAGCAGTAGCAGTCCTGACAAGTGCGAAGGTTCTATAACTACTGCTAATGATTCAAAAAATTTATCGGGGCAGAACATGAAAAATTCTGTGTGTACGATTAATGAGTCGCTGCATAAGGCAACTAGTGTTCAGACTGAATATTCTTGTTCTGAAGATGCAGAAGTTGTTATAAGGCGACCTCCGCCTATTCCTCCAATGCAGTGGCTGTCAGTCAAGATTCATACAGGACCTGTTACTCATCGAAAATCATTCAGAAAAGATTACATGCAGCATGCAGAAAGCAAAATTTTGAAGACTACAGAGTTCTCCGAGCTTACACCACATTCAGACCAGGCTTGTTCTGAACCTGCATGCACAAACCCACATCCAGAAGCAGAGATACATTTGCAACAAGAAACAAGGCAGCGATTTTTCAGCGGAGAATCTGACAACAATATGCAAGCTAGTGACAAGCCAGCAGAAAAGCAAATAGAAGACCACGAAAATTTCCATCGCAAGGGAACAGATATTTTAGCCGCTCCCGGCAGTGCACTGTCAATTTCAGAAGCAAACAAACTTAGCAATGATACGCAGAACTCACCGGCATGTCAAAATAACAAACGGTGCGGTGATATTCTGCAGAATGATAGGGTGTTCTTTTCGGCAGTACAACAGCTAGCAAAGATGTCTCCTCATTCAGTGCCAAGACCCAAATATTCCCTGCTCGAGGTTGGATCTCATGACAGAATCAAGGTATGATATTTTTCCATTTTTCTTTTCCTACACTGATCTTCTACTGAAAGAAGATCAATTCGTGAAGATGCTTGTAAAAAACCTACGTATTTATGAGGAAAAATAAATAAATGTGTACATGACCCTCGTAAGATGCCTGACTTTTGCAGCTAAGAAACGGTCCAAGTCTGATGCATCCTTCAAGGAATATACTGGACCAGAGGAGTGAACTGCTGAAGGACAAGGTAATGCGATCCGTGTCAGTGTCACATTCCAACTCACTCTAGCATGTTGCATAGCGACGGTACATATTAGATCGCCCTGAAAGTTCTGAGCCAACTGCCACATGTCGTCAGTGTGAAGCCAGTCCATGAGAGGAGCTCGAATGTGATGGGAAGTTCAATGAACTCGAGAGTGGCGACCGTTCTGCAGAGGGCTGATGACATTTGTCAGGTAACCGCGACCTTCGCTGTGTCTTCTGCATGAACAATATGATCTTGTGATGAATTACTGAACCGTTTCATAGCTCTGAACTGACCGGCAATGTGAAACAGGCTCACGCCGACCACAACGACACTGACAGTGAGAATGGCTGGAGCGACAGCGATTGATCCGTCGCAGCAATATCTCCTCAGTTAAACTTTGCAGTGCAATGAAGTTGAAGAGGCGTTATTCGCTGTTTGAAGTTGAATAGGAAGTGTGTAGCTCAAATTGTACTTAATTAATATATAAGAAGCATACAGGAAGAAGGACAAGATTTGTGGTACATCATAAACAAGACTGAAGCATACGATATGTAAGATCCAAGCGATAAACCATTGTCATGTAGCGTACTATTCTGCATCCAAAGCAAATCGGGCCTCTACCCAGTTTCGTATTAGAAACGGAAGGACCAGTTTGTTACCATCCCTCCCTACCTGCTTTAGGCATCTAACCTAAGAACAGCAGAACACAGAGGGTGACTAATTTTTAGGCGTGTTCAAGAAATATCTAAGATTTAGTTGTACTAACCTAAATCCAAAGATGTCTCAACACACACAGTAAGTTTGCCTTAGATGCTATGATGTCAGGAAATAAATCCAAAACAGGACCACCCTCAAGATCCTCACCACAGGTGGCTCTGCAGCGGGCAGCATCAGTTGTGTAGCGTATTGATAATCAGATTTCAGTTAAGGCAAACAATCACCATTTTCCACTACCATGAATTCCTATCGTTTAGGCACTTACGATTTAGGTAATATGATTAAATTTCTTGCGAATCTTACATTTAGTATAAAGGTTAAAAAACTAAAAATAAATCATCAAGTTGAGATGGCCGAGTTGGTCTAAGGCGCCAGATT
>LAPY01000010.1:47137-58061 GCA_000970635.1 Eragrostis tef
AGATTCTGCAATTGACTGATCTCCTTAGGTATTGACCCCACCAAGCTATTTGCCGAGAGATCAACTGTCAAAAGGTTCACCATAGAAGTTATTCCTGGGAATATCGATCCACTGAGATTATTCTGGCTTGCATCAAGGTGCAAGAGCCTAGACAGGTTACCGAAAGTTGCAGGTATCGACCCGCTGAATGCATTTGTATGAAAGTCCAGAAACTCCAGGTTCTGCAGAGTGCCCAACTCCAAAGGAAGGGAACCAGAGATGGAATTCACAGATAGAGAAAGCTTCCTGAGTTCTTGAAGTTGACCAATCGCAGGGCTCAGTTGTCCAGAAAAGAAATTTCTGTCAAGAAACATTTCTTTTAACACCTTAAGTCCATATAATGAGACAGGCAGGGCACCGGTAAGCTGATTATCGCTCAAATCTAGGTACTTGAGATGCTGCATGTTCCCCCAGGCATCTGGAAGCTCACCAGAAAACCCACATCCACTGAAGTTGAGATGAACCAGCGATTGAAACAATCCAATGCATGATGGGAATGGGGCATAAACTGGAACAGAGGACAAGTCTATGGCCACAACAGTACGCCCAATACATGTAATGCCTGACCAGCTGCAGGGAGGAGTTTCTGAATGAAACCAGTTACGGATGAATCCCTTTCCTTCAGTGATCGAGTCCCTCAGAGTAAATAAACTACTGATATCATTATATTCAGCTGAAACAGATATGGGAATGAAGCAGACCAGCAGCATAAAAATACAGAAACCATGGGATCCCATCGTTTTAGTTGTTATCTGCATAAAAAAGGAGGAACCAGTAAGATAAAACAAAAGAGGAAGTACACTAAGATATAAAACAAAGCGTGACTTCATACTTCAAACATGTAATGCCCGAACTATCTATACAAAGTTTCCACACTTTTGTAGCGAACGAACTATGTACATGCAATGACTGAACTATGAAAACAAATTTGAAACAAAGAAATAAAGCTGAACAAACTTTTGGACAAACTGAAACTGCAACTGTATGTTTATTGACAACAATCAAAGCTGCAGTTTGTTGCCAATACAAACCCTGCAGGAAAAGTTGGATGGCATGTCATTATGAAAGACGCTGCTATGTTAAGACATGGATTGGAACTTAGAAGTCATTAGAGTTGGTAACACCCACTTAAAATAATACAGGAGATTAGATAGAGACATGCCATAACTGTAGATGCACTTTTTACCAAATGAGAGACACACCAATCAAATAAACCTTCAACAGCAGCTCTACAAACATGCAGCTAAAAGAAGGAACTTGAAACTGACTACCTTTGGAACTTTGACTCTCTTTCTCCTCAGAAGTGGTGTCAGTAAATATGCAGACCAACCATAAATCAATCCACAGTAGTCTCCTTTGAACACGTCCTAAAGAAAACAAAAGGATCGTGCACTCAGTTCATGTAATTCTAAGTGCAAGCTACAAGAAAAACAAGGTAGCAGTCCATGCTAGTTAATCAACATCACACAGCACCAGTAGAAAAACACGGTATATATAAGTATAATTTTTCTCTTATAGCACTCCTCAAGTCTAACAACAGCTACTCAAGAGAATCAAGACGATGCCTGAGGGTATTGTGTTTGGCACCCGTCTCCCAAAATGATATACAACACCACTACTATGGTAGTCCCCAAAAGACGCAACTTCATCATTGTTCTCCCTTTCTAGTCAGAAGTTATGGAAACCCTCATAAAGCCAAAGAATGAGGTAATACATGCACAAGAAGGCATGAATCTCAATTGTTTTTAGTACAAGAATAAGTCACTACCCCGATCCAACGTGCTACACCGTTGCATCAAATCAGATGCAACAAAACCAGCCGAGCATCATCAGGGGAGGCAGGTCACCTCTTGTGCAGGAACTAGGAAGTATTAGACACGCATGGATCCACAAATTATAACCTCGGATCGTGCTCCAAGCATCCGGTCTGAACTTTTTTACACTCCGACTGAACTCAACTCAGCCGAATTAGTGTCGTCATTGAGGCCGGATTGGAGCCTCCCACGAGCGAGTTCACGCACTAGAAGGGGATGAAGAGCGCCAAACTTGGTGAGGAGAGGCAAGCCCCGCAAAGATTCCAAGCCCATCTCAGAAAGACTAGCGCCTTGACTGAAACTTCACCGCAAAGCTCCAACACGCAAGCTTCAGGTGAAAACTACTACACGAGAAGCTAATTATACCCAGTTATTATTCCTAGCCCTACGCCGCTGCCGATTAGATGCAACACAAGCAAACCAAACCCCACAAGAAACCCTGAACCCTGGCCTCAACCCCATGCCTACCCCCCTTATTTCTGAACCATCCACACCCCACTGGCTCCCCTACTGGCGGGACGGGCGACAGAATTGGACCACCACAAACCAACAGAGAATGTGGGGGGTATTCGGAACTCCATCCAACTTGCAAGAAACACAAAATTTTCTGGCTTGATCCCACGAGGCGTACCGTTTTAATCTCGCTGGAACATACTACAAGGAGATTGCGATTTTTTTCCTTCGAAACGAATGGGATTGGGATTTGGGCCATCCTTTGGACGTGATTTGTTTATCAGGCCGGCCAACCAAGTTCTGGACGGATGATTAAATAGTCGCATTCAATACAGGAGCATGCCAGTACTCCTACTATCACGTAGCCCGAGACAGCACGAAGGAATTGAAGCGGCCACGAGGAGAGAAACGGGGGAGGAATTTGGAGGGCCAAAAGGTATAGCTTTCAAAAAAAAAAAGATGAGCAAACGAAGGAAAATTGTTGAGAGCAGGAAGTGAAGAATCATCTGAACGCAAGGCTCGAAACAGCACCTAAAAAATCGTCCGAAATCAATGTTCCTACACGTTCCCTTGATCAAGCACGGCAGCGAAACAGCCAGGGCCTACTGCAGAACTAACAACCCATGCCACGCCGCCGCGTCGTCTTCCCCAGGCCGGCGCTCCATGGGTGGCAGAACGGTGAACCCGAACACAACCGAACGCCGCGACCAGGAAGGAGCACGAGCAAAGCAACGCGAGGGCAAGCCAACGCGCGAGGGAGCATCTAGCCTGGCGGCGCGGAGAGGCGGGAGGTCGGGGCCGTGCTTACCTGGCCGTGGGCGCGGCGCTGGCAAATGCCGGTGGCCGGCGATCGGAGCGGCGCGCCGGCTGTGCCGTGCTCCTGCGGGGAATGGCGTGGCGCGGGCACGAGGGAGGCGTGAGCAGGGGAGTTCACGCACTGGGGTGCGAGGAGGGAGGGGAGGCGGTGCTGGGAAGGAAATGGTGGTGGGTTTCCTCGTCGTCTCTCTCTCTTCCTCTGCTGGTGCTGTTGCCTTTTTCTGGCGTCGAGTTCGTTTTTTGTGTTTATCGTTCCGGAAGGGAACACATGTTGCTCCGTTTCTGTGATCTGGCAGACTTCCGTTACCAGTGCTTGGCGGGCGATACGTGTTCGTTTTTCTTCCTAATGTTATCTTACATATATCGTGAAATCGTACTAAATCAATGCAGCGTCAAATATGGCAACAAATCACCACCACGACGAGAGAGAGAGATATCTGATGTTAGATATGGTACTAATAAAATGTATGAATCCAATAAGATTCAAACCACGGTCAAGGTTGGAAACCTCAAATCTTTTACGATAAGATGAGGAATCATGCATCTACAGTCAAGAGAGTGTATCGCGAAAAACAAAAAAAACATGAACCTCTTGATTCCTAAAACCCATGCTATATGGTTTGAATCGCTACTACATGTTAATATTTTTGAAATAAATAATTGATATACCGGCGTGGTGTCCCACATGCACAACGACTCAAGTCCTACCACAAAGCACGCGTAAAAAAATACTGTTGCCCTCTTAAAACTCACGTGTATTAGACTAACGATCTAAACGATACATTATTTCTCGCCAAAAAATAAGCTCGTTTATGCTTGAAGTTGGACCGGGGAAAGTGCTATAACGTAAGCACAAACCATGCTTTTAGAAAAAACCCAATAAACCATCGATTATCTACCATTTTCTTTGAAATTTAATGAATAAAACCCGCCACTATAAACAAATACTTCTTCGATTTTCAAATTGACGTATGTTAGATGAGTAAATCAGATTAATTTGAGAAATAGAGAAGTGATATACTCCTACATGAATCTATTAAGCAAATATAGGAAGTACACAGCCACCATTCTCTTCAGAACGCCCGTGGAAAACACAGCACTGATCCAGAAATACAAGTTTGTCTAGCTCGAAATTGTTGATAATCCAAGATTTCTTACCCCGACTGAAAGCCAAAGTCTAGAACTGCATCCCCCCGTTCAGAGACCACTAAATTGAGGTTACTCTCAGCTGCATCAAACTTTATAACCCTGTAGCCTCATTTCGGGCTATGAAATCGAGACGCGAGGATTAGAAAGTTACCAGAGCCAAGGACCACGCCGCGCCGGGCAAAATGTTCGCCCACAACTGAACTGAAAGTCAGGTCAGGCGGGGGTGAGCGCTCACGGTGCGAGGGGCGAGCACGCGAACGGTCTATGATCCGTCCGGCGGACAGATGGGCGGATGTGATCGTCGTGTACCCGGGCCGCGCAATGCGGTGCGGTGCGGTGCGGCTGGGCGCCGTAGCGTTGTGTTGAGACTGGAGAGGTGGGGTGCGATGCGAGGTCCAACAGAAAGTGGAAAGGATTGGTCCACTGGTTAGCACGGCGGACCCGATCGATCAGATGATGGCGTGGGTTGTGTCACCGAATCATACGGCCTGGAGCACACCTCATCAGTTGATCTCTTTTGACTGCGACTGGACTTACCTGATCATCAGCCGTTGGCCGCTTCTCCCTCTTTCTTGTGCATGATGATTGATGATAGAGGTTGGTACGCAGGAGCGAGCGCACGATTGTTCCACCCTCCATTCCCTTTCTTCCGTGCATGCATGTTGTTCCTTTGCGAGGCAAGAATTCTACGCTTAGAACAACGTTTCAGTTCCAGTGAAGCGAGGTCTTCTTCAAAGTATACTTACTACTCTACATTATGTTTGACCAACTTGCTCCTCGCAAAAAAAAAAATTTTCTTTGAAATTTAATGAATAAAACCCGCCACTATAAACAAATACTTCTTCGATTTTCAAATTGACGTATGTTAGATGAGTAAATCAGATTAATTTGAGAAATAGAGAAGTGATATACTCCTACATGAATCTATTAAGCAAATATAGGAAGTACACAGCCACCATTCTCTTCAGAACGCCCGTGGAAAACACAGCACTGATCCAGAAATACAAGTTTGTCTAGCTCGAAATTGTTGATAATCCAAGATTTCTTACCCCGACTGAAAGCCAAAGTCTAGAACTGCATCCCCCCGTTCAGAGACCACTAAATTGAGGTTACTCTCAGCTGCATCAAACTTTATAACCCTGTAGCCTCATTTCGGGCTATGAAATCGAGACGCGAGGATTAGAAAGTTACCAGAGCCAAGGACCACGCCGCGCCGGGCAAAATGTTCGCCCACAACTGAACTGAAAGTCAGGTCAGGCGGGGGTGAGCGCTCACGGTGCGAGGGGCGAGCACGCGAACGGTCTATGATCCGTCCGGCGGACAGATGGGCGGATGTGATCGTCGTGTACCCGGGCCGCGCAATGCGGTGCGGTGCGGTGCGGCTGGGCGCCGTAGCGTTGTGTTGAGACTGGAGAGGTGGGGTGCGATGCGAGGTCCAACAGAAAGTGGAAAGGATTGGTCCACTGGTTAGCACGGCGGACCCGATCGATCAGATGATGGCGTGGGTTGTGTCACCGAATCATACGGCCTGGAGCACACCTCATCAGTTGATCTCTTTTGACTGCGACTGGACTTACCTGATCATCAGCCGTTGGCCGCTTCTCCCTCTTTCTTGTGCATGATGATTGATGATAGAGGTTGGTACGCAGGAGCGAGCGCACGATTGTTCCACCCTCCATTCCCTTTCTTCCGTGCATGCATGTTGTTCCTTTGCGAGGCAAGAATTCTACGCTTAGAACAACGTTTCAGTTCCAGTGAAGCGAGGTCTTCTTCAAAGTATACTTACTACTCTACATTATGTTTGACCAACTTGCTCCTCGCAAAAAAAAAAATGTTTGACCAACTTGCCGCACGAAATTTTCACTTCCCAGCTACTCACATTTACCGTCGTCGTAACGTAAATGCCTTGCTGATTCCAAAAAAAGAAAGGAAAAAAAAAACGTAAATGCCTTGCTGATTCCAAAAAAGAAAAAACTAACGTAAATGCCTTGCTGCCGCGGTTAACTGTTCCATTAACTGGCAGGGCGGCGGCATGGGCGGACGAGGAGCACGAGGGGAGGTGGCGCCTCTGCCTAGCCTTCCCTGCCCACAAACAACCACGGCGCTGCGTTGCGTGCTCCGCTCCACGGCTTGAACGCTTTCACAGTTTCACTCCCTCTCCTTCACGCAACGCAAGCCACGCTATACGCCGCCGCAGTAGGCAGGGGCGCAGCCGCAGCAGCAGAGAGCGTGGTCAACTGGCCAAAGCGGCCATATGGATCAAAAGTGCACGACGTACGCCGCCACGCCAACGCTCCGCCGGGGTCCCCGACGGACGGGCGCATGCGAACGCGGCGCAGGGAAACGGGCAAAGCACGGCCTGGTGCGGGACGCTCGCTGAACGGCGCTCGGCTGGCTGGCCGCGGGGGCTGGCTCCACCTCTACCGACCGGGCTCCGGCTCGCTGCTCTGTGCGCACGCGACGGAGGATGGAGGGAGTAGTCTGCTGCGTGGAGTGGTTGGGCGTGTACAGACGCCCACGAGCCGATGGGACGGGGCGTTCTCGTACGGAACGTAGCTCAGGGTCAGGGATGCCGACGCAGGCATGGCAGGGAGTCGTCTTCTTTTTGCGGAAAAGCTGCTGCCGCGGCAGACTCCAGCAGGTACAGAGGGTGGTGGGGTCTGTAGCAGCGCACAGCACGCAAGCCTTGCAGCTGCCTCTCTCTCGCCGCGAGCGCGTTTGGTGCGGCCAACTAGAACACTGTAAATTTTAGCATTAAAAAAAAATTATTATTTAAAAATATTAAATAAAATTTAATGATAAATTTTTTTAAAGATAGACACATCTTTACGAGACAAATATAATGAACCTAATTAATCTATATTTTGCTACAGTAATGTAACAGTAATCATCGTCTAATTACGGCTTAACTATTTTTATTAGATTCGTCTCGCAATTTAGACCGAAGTTTTGCAGTTAGTTTTATAATTAAATTTTGTTTAAGATAATTTTTTCTTATTTAGACTCCGGAGAAGAACTGCGCGCCCGGGTCATGGGCGAGAAGAACTCCGCGCGCGCAGAGAGTGGGAAAAAGGAGAGCGAGAGATTCTCGTCCCCAGCGCAGAGTTCGGCATGTTGCTGTGCCTGTGCGGTGGGGGACCCCAGCCATCCTCTGTCTGTAACCGCGATCACGGGAAAGCAACGAACGCGGGGCAAGCAAAGCTCCCAGTGCCACAAGGAATCGAATGGAATCTGACGGCCCGTGTTCCCCGTGTTCTCTGTTCTGTTGCTCCTTGGTTGGCGACGCGCAGGCAGGTCCCGTGCCCGGTGCTGTGCAGTGCAGCAGCGCCCACAGACCCGAGCTTGCGTACGTGCCAGACTGCGAGTTCATTGTTCTGCTCGGTTATTGTTCCAGGGAAGGAGCATCTCCTCCTGCAACACACACATGATGTCGCGAAAGAGTTCGTGGCCTGCCTGGTAGGATGTGGTCCAGATACTAGCGTCGAAGCCCGCAGAGTACTGTCTGCCTCAGCCCAAAAATAGTTTCATGGGCTCTGTCTGGGTCAGCCCATAAGACTTCTAACGGGCCGCCGAGTATCGCCACGCAAAGTGCGATCCAACACGCTCGAGTACTAGTTCTTTCTCTCTCTCTTTTTTTTTTGCTTCCTTGGTCTCCAGAAACAACCCAGTCCAACACACTATCTCAAACCGCCGCATAAACATCGGAATCGTATAGTACGCTCCTCGATCGGGATGCAGATATTTGGACTTTGATGATCACGATTCACGATACGTAGAGAGCATCATCGGGAAAAGGGGGATGCGAAAGGCACGGAACCGGTCGCCGGCCAGCATTTTTCTTCCTTTCCAAATCGTATGGTGATGATGATACGCAGCACGTCCCTCCCCGTGATCCACCAGCATCCGGGGCGCCCACCGGCGCAACACGGCGGTGGCGTGGCGATACGGCGATCGGTGCCCCATCAACAAACCAGGCCAATGGTGCGGCGAGCCAGTGACCACCGCACCCATACTCATCAGCCTTGCTGCTCGCTTGGGCTCCGCACGCACGCACGGGCACGGACGCGAGAACAGGACGGGGCCCGAAGCACAGGCACCAATACTGACCGGCACAAAAAAGATGCGTCGGAATCGCAGCGCGTCGACCGAGTACACAAGTGGTCGGTGACCGCGAAAGGGAGGGACCGAGGGAAAATGGAAAGGGGAGATACGCATCGAGCGGAAAATAAAAGGGAAAAAGAGAGGTGGCCTCGAGAAACGACGAGCGGAAAAGGGAAGCCGGAACGACTGGCTGAGCACTCCGCGCGCGCAGAGAGTGGGAAAAAGGAGAGCGAGAGATTCTCGTCCCCAGCGCAGAGTTCGGCATGTTGCTGTGCCTGTGCGGTGGGGGACCCCAGCCATCCTCTGTCTGTAACCGCGATCACGGGAAAGCAACGAACGCGGGGCAAGCAAAGCTCCCAGTGCCACAAGGAATCGAATGGAATCTGACGGCCCGTGTTCCCCGTGTTCTCTGTTCTGTTGCTCCTTGGTTGGCGACGCGCAGGCAGGTCCCGTGCCCGGTGCTGTGCAGTGCAGCAGCGCCCACAGACCCGAGCTTGCGTACGTGCCAGACTGCGAGTTCATTGTTCTGCTCGGTTATTGTTCCAGGGAAGGAGCATCTCCTCCTGCAACACACACATGATGTCGCGAAAGAGTTCGTGGCCTGCCTGGTAGGATGTGGTCCAGATACTAGCGTCGAAGCCCGCAGAGTACTGTCTGCCTCAGCCCAAAAATAGTTTCATGGGCTCTGTCTGGGTCAGCCCATAAGACTTCTAACGGGCCGCCGAGTATCGCCACGCAAAGTGCGATCCAACACGCTCGAGTACTAGTTCTTTCTCTCTCTCTTTTTTTTTTGCTTCCTTGGTCTCCAGAAACAACCCAGTCCAACACACTATCTCAAACCGCCGCATAAACATCGGAATCGTATAGTACGCTCCTCGATCGGGATGCAGATATTTGGACTTTGATGATCACGATTCACGATACGTAGAGA
This sequence comes from Eragrostis tef, assembly GCA_000970635.1. Taxonomy (NCBI): domain Eukaryota; kingdom Viridiplantae; phylum Streptophyta; class Magnoliopsida; order Poales; family Poaceae; genus Eragrostis; species Eragrostis tef. The sequence goes on from LAPY01000010.1 coordinate 56,441, forward strand.
GCATCATCGGGAAAAGGGGGATGCGAAAGGCACGGAACCGGTCGCCGGCCAGCATTTTTCTTCCTTTCCAAATCGTATGGTGATGATGATACGCAGCACGTCCCTCCCCGTGATCCACCAGCATCCGGGGCGCCCACCGGCGCAACACGGCGGTGGCGTGGCGATACGGCGATCGGTGCCCCATCAACAAACCAGGCCAATGGTGCGGCGAGCCAGTGACCACCGCACCCATACTCATCAGCCTTGCTGCTCGCTTGGGCTCCGCACGCACGCACGGGCACGGACGCGAGAACAGGACGGGGCCCGAAGCACAGGCACCAATACTGACCGGCACAAAAAAGATGCGTCGGAATCGCAGCGCGTCGACCGAGTACACAAGTGGTCGGTGACCGCGAAAGGGAGGGACCGAGGGAAAATGGAAAGGGGAGATACGCATCGAGCGGAAAATAAAAGGGAAAAAGAGAGGTGGCCTCGAGAAACGACGAGCGGAAAAGGGAAGCCGGAACGACTGGCTGAGCTCACTCCGGTGCCATGCTCTGTGCTCCGCTCCTCACAATTCACACCCGAACAAAAACATGGCCAGGGAACGCATCCAGGCAGAATGGCAGAGACGAGCACAGGGGGAAAAAATGAAAAGAAAACACAGGGAAATGAGTAGCCCCGCACTCCGGGATGCATACAAAGAGCGTGGGGGAATTGTTAGGTGCACCTGCGCCAATGCTGTGCCAACTTTGTACTAGTTGCAATGCAAATTCAGCAAAAATATACTACTTTACCATTTTGTAGAAATTTAGATCTCCTCAGTGAGGTGTCACAATGCTCAAGAGTAGGAAAGATCTTTAACGACCTTGTTAATAACTTTTCAGTCGTATGAATTGCCGTCTCACTTTGGCCGTTATAGTAGATTCACTTTGTCAATTAATTGCATTGCTATTCATTTCAATCATCGCGCTTGAATGATATAAAGAGTAATTTAGGGCGCCCATCCGTGAAATTTAAAATTAGAGGCACATCATCCCAATATTTTTTTTTGCGATGGATCATCCCAATTTTTTTTGTGAGGGGATCATCCCAAAATTTAACCTCCAAAAGAACAACACAATCAGAAATTCAAATCTACTCCTATTTGATTGTCTTTCTTATTTGCACCCGCACTAATATTTGCAACTTGTTAAAGATTTCAAGCTAAAACCAATTAACAAGCGCATTATCAAATTTGTCTAAAATGTATGCATTCTGTCAAAAATCGAGAGTCCCTGTGTTTCGCTAGGTGCTTCTGGGGCAAGATACACACTACTTCAGCCTAGATTTCTTTTATATTCCAACATTTTATATTGTGCTTGTGAATTTTAAATGAAACCAAAGGCCCTTAAAAAGTCAAAAGCACTCCGTCCGTACGACACACAGAGGCGCGCGTGTTAGCACCGCAACGCAACGCGCGAGTGCACGTAGCAAACCGCGTCCCGAAAAGAGAAGAGTAGAGAGAGAAATAAATACGAAGGGCAGGGCCTCCTCGCCATTGTTCTACACCGATCACTCGCTCCCCTCCCCTGCCGGAGCTCGGGATGGCAGCAGCTCCGTCCCCCGCCGCGATCGCGTGATGGCTGCAGCCGCCCCCCGC
>LAPY01000010.1:73390-90174 GCA_000970635.1 Eragrostis tef
TGTTTTGCAGCAGCTACAGTGTTTCAATTATTTCTTCTGCAGCCGCTATAGTATTTCTACAGCCGCTACAGTGTTCGCAGTTATTTTTCTGCAGCTGCAGCCTACCGAACAGGCTAATTAAAATGAGAAATGGCATCTCACGACCAAGAATCCCCATTTCAGAGCTTAACATGATTGAAGCAAAAATGTCGAGTCGTTGCTAAACATGCGTACCCTGACCAGTTGTGTACCTGTCTAATTCGACTCACTGACCCAGTTTCCCACAGAAGGCCCCAACGAACTGCGATCCGGCTGTTTACCGGTTCCGGCACTGGCAGAACGAGCATGGAAACACGGCACGAGGGGACCAACACAATCCAGCACGGAAACTGCACTAACACCGGCAAAGCGAGATGGATTCGATCCATGCAGGCAGCCGTACGTCTCCTGTCTGTAAAGCAGGAACCTTATCTGGCGTTCTGATCGCAGTTTTCTCTCACTGCCATGAGTTTGCAACGACATTGCCTCTCATGTATCCAGAGGTCAAACGAAAATATCGTGACACTTTTGGACGATCAGCATCTAAAACCAAGCAAGCAAACAGTGTCTGTGTAGAGACATCAGATATATATGTACCTCGTATGAAGAAATTGATCTAGAATGACCTGAATTGCATCTGAGGAGCGTGGTATCTGTGGGCTAAAAACGGAACAGGGGCGTTAAGCTGTCTAAGTGGCACGTTAGCTGTACGCGTCCGAAACAAAGGATTTGTGTTAATCGCTGCGATGATCGCTCGTAAATGACAAGTGGCACCGTATGCGTGTACGCAGTGCTTCCAACACAGACGTTGCTGATTGGACTTTGGAACTGGAATTCAGCCGGAACTCTCTTTGCTGGACCTTTCTGGGCTAGCATGCGGCCCAATCGAGCCCAGCGATTGCAGACACCGTCCACAAAACCCAATAACTTTTCATCGGAAATCCTTTATCCTCAGCACTATGAGGTGTGATAACTGAGTCCACGGGTTTGTACAGGGAAGGCGAAGCGGCGCAGCTTTAAGTACTTACAGATTGGATAGTGTCTTTTTCACATTTATATCTATATTTGTAAATAAATATAGATAGAAATACGAATGTTTTCGAATACAAATATTAAACAAATGCGGATGCAAAAGGAAATGTCACTATAACCTGGACGAATACGGATACTAACTTTCTATGTTGTTAAGACAACTGCTAAACTTTTTACTCTTTAAAGTGTCTTTAATAGCATTATCACACATGGTCTACACTAGTTCACGTCAAAATTAAATCAATTTCAATAATATTTTTGATATAATATATAATATACGGATATACTGGATATATGATGTCAAAATCTCAAACCATATCCACATCTATATTTTGAAATTGAATTCGAATTGTGTAAAAATATTAATCGAATGACAAATTTCGTACCACATTTGCATTTTATCTAATACGAATGTCGAATAACACGGATTATGTGTATCCACTTTCCACCCCTATTAAGTACACTTCAAGCAAGTGACATAGAGCAACATAAAGTACCCACAAAAAGCACCCACTACAAAGGGTATTAGCCAACCCGGCGTCGCTAGGGTGCAATGCCGTCCTCGCAGGTGGTCTCTCATTAATATTAGTCAACGCATTGTCAGTGATTGGGTCATCATGCCATGCTAGAGCTGGTTCAAATTATTGTTATGTTTTTTCTCATTGTCATTGAGTTCAAAGAACTTAAATGCAACTGGTATATAGCCAGAACCGACAAATATTTTAGGAGCATTTGTGTTTTTACCATCACTTTGTTTTGCTATTGTAATTTTACCCCTGAATCTGCGTTTTTGTGATTTTACCATCACTTTTTTGAACTGAGCAAAGATGCTACCATGAGTCTGTTAACTGCCCTTTGACGGTGTTAAATGGTGAGAGAAAAGACCAAGTTGCCCTTTTGTGATTTTACCATCACTTTGGACATAAAAGTCATATACTTTTTACCATCACTTTGGACATGAAAGTCATACACAATAGAATTTCAAGGTTATATACAACAAAAAATATAACAGATTCAAATATATTACCACAAATTTTAAATTTTGACAAAATTTGGTAAATTTGGACATAAATTTGACACAAGTTTTGCAAGAATTTTGGCAGCATTTCACTATAATCACATATGTCCAGCACATATTATATGTTCACATCCAAAATAATCCTAGAGCAACACAAGTCTAGATTAACATAGACTAAATATTACATGTCCATGATCATAGCCATACTAAAGGAGGTGTTGCTTTGACAGATGAACCGGCAAAAGGAGAGTAGATTCCAGAACAAACAGCAAAGGCCCCAGTTGAACAAGGAAGATGGATGCATTATCATTTCCAAAAGTTAAACTGCCATGCGACAACTCTAACCTCCAAAGGTCTCCTCGAGCAACTACGGAGCTCTCAATTTCATGATGCCTGATGCTGTATGCTGCTGAGATATTTACGGTTCCTGCACAAATACAGAATATATGCCAATAGCATTGCATTTAAAATATCAGGAAACATGACATATTTTACACAAGACAGCCTCAGCATTTAGTATCAAAAAAGATAGAATGAGACTAACTAAATCAATTAGCCAAGAAAATAATGTATCTTCTGTAGCTTTCCAGCCGCCGCCGTCGCCTCGCGTGCAGGAGCCGCGGGCGGCGCCTCTGTTTTTGAGGAGCTCGCCCTGTTCGCGTGGAGGAAGACGAGACGACGAGTCGTTGGTTGAGATTGATTGAGTGAGGGGCACTTTGGTCCATCTGTATTTTTTTCGTTTTATTTTAATCGGTGAATTCCTTTTATCTCACGGTGAGGGAAACCGATGGTAAACGGTTGAACTCGAAAAAGTAATGGTGAAATTACAAAAACGTAGATTTAGGATTAAAAATACAGTTGGCTCTCAGAATGATGGTAAAAATACAGTTTTCCTAATATTTTAAAACAGACGTGAACACGCACAATGTTTAGCGTGAGACGTGGCAAAGATCGTGGGTACGTTTCCACTATTTCGTTTGCGAGTCCTCCTGTTTCCCGTGTTCACCATCCGTAAGCTCAACCCAACCAAAAACCAAGCATCGCATCGCGTTCGTCGCGCACACCCCGCCTCCATCTCGACGTTCTCCTTCCCTTCCCCATCTCGCCCCACCACCGCCTCCTGGTGCTGCTGCTGCTCCGCCTCTGACCTCGCCACCTCCTATGAAACCCTAATCCCCAAAACCCTGAACCCGACCAGCACCGCCTCGGCCGTCATGTCCCTCCCTCTCCAGGCGCCGGACTACAAGCACATCACCGACGAGTGCCTCCGCGAATGGAAGGCCCAGTCCGGCGGCTCCTTCCGCCTCCCCGATCCGGTCCCCATGGCGCGCTTCCTCTACGAGCTCTGCTGGGCGATCGTAAGCTCTCGACAGTTCAGAGTGCTGCGTGATTAGGTTTTGCTCGGCTGATAGGTTCAGACAGGCCTCTGTGCTGACTGGGTGGTTTGGGTTGCGCAGGTGCGGGGGGACCTGCTGCCGCAGAAGAGCAGGGTGGCGCTGGAGTCTGTGGTCTTCGTGGAGGAGGCACAGCGGGAGGAGGAGCTTGGCTCGATGCTAGCTGATATCATCGCCCACCTGGGGCAGGACGTGAGTATTATGCAACTCGTTGCTCGACCGTGTGTTCGTTAGAGAAATTGTAATGGGGCTGTGTTTCATTAGTCAAGTCTCCAGTTGTGAGGTATTGTATTTCGGTGGAGCCAGGTGCGCGAGTACAAACTGAATTGGTCACTATGTAGTGTGTAGATTAGTGCCGTTGAGATGAATCGACAACTTCTTACTTGAATGGGACATGACGTGGTAGCTCTGGACATAGTTTAGGCTATCACATCCAATATGTAACAGGGATAAATGAATCACTGTTTCTTAGGGTTAATACTTCGCTGCCACCTTTTGGTAGAACAGGAATGAACAAGATAATTCTCAGATGAATCCGTTCCATGATGTAACCTAGCCACCTTTTTAGTGCGCTCTGTACACATGACCTGACTAGCTTAACTTTATGTTGCAAGTGATCATGTCTAGACATTTCATGAGCTTCTGCGCTCTGTACACATGATCTGCATCTTAGTTGCTGGTCAGGTGATTCAGAAGTCACCACATGTGGTGCCAGACGTCCTTTTCAGCATCATCGAGCCAATAATTAAACTGTTCTGGACATTTGCCGATTAGCAAAAGAGGTTACTTGAGGCATCTCTAAGAAGTTCTGTTCTTTGGTTCTTCCAACCAAAAGTATGATGATTCAGAAGTTATGTCACGTATGCTTGGTATTTCCTTACATCTGGTTGGCTTTTTTTTTTCTTTGAGGCATCTCTGGTTGCTTTGTTATTTATCTGCTACAATTAGAATTAAACTATGATTTATTTTTATCCAAAAACGATGTTTTCACCTCTCCCCTTGTGTAATATATCCATTTCTTGTTGCCTATGCATTTAGTGACATTTCTTTAATAGTCTTGCTGACCTTACTTCAAACCTGCAGGTAGCAATCTCTGGTGAATATCGCAGTCGTCTTGTAAAAATGGTAATATATATTCTCCTTAGTTCTGATAACCTCGGCATAAGATCAGCAAGGCAATTAACAATTCATACTTCTCGGAGTCTACTTTCATTTATGTTACAAGATTGTGGAGCGTTCTTTAATTTGTGTTGCAACTCTTCCCTGCAGACTAAGTCATTTGTGGAGTCTTCGATTATTGCACCTAGGCTTCTGCAAGAGCGATGCGAAGTCAGTATTGTTATTCCCTGTGCTAATGCACTGTATTTTTTTTTTGCATCAATTAACATAAAGCTGACACATGCTTTCTGTTTCCTTAACTTTTGGACTTGAAGGAAGATTTCCTTTGGGAGGCTGAACAGAGTAAGTCAAAAGGCCAGGATTTGAAATCTAAGGAGGTATGCATAATTCACTAATGTTTGTTATGTATTTTTGAGCAGTGTTTTCTTTTTGCCTCATTGTCTGCTAATTTATTTAACTCCATGATTAATGGATGTTTGTTTCAAATAATTGAAACAGGTTAGGGTCAATACACGTCTTCTTTACCAGCAAACTAAATTTAACCTCTTGCGGGAGGAAAGCGAGGGCTATGCCAAGCTGGTATGCATATCTTCTTGTTCTTTTTGATGGCAACATACTTTATGTTTTAAACTTGGTCATCCCAACCTTTAACATATTGTTTAAATTGGATAGTAGGACCTAATAAACTTGACACAATCTCGTTTCTACATTTGAATGCTTTAGTTGACTGAATACTTTGAGCGCCTATGCTTAGCTACGTTAAAGAAAACCATAGCCTCATATGTTGGATCATAATTGAGGGTTCTGCTAAAGTTTCTTAGAGAGGACAGAGGGCACTACCAACTCAAGCACTTAAATTAGTAGTAGACAAGTTCATCGTCAAGAGGTGTCTGTAGAAGTAGTTACCTCATCTTCTTGTTTGATTGATGCTAAGCAGTGGAGTTTTGCTGCAACATAGTGACACTATATGAGTTTGAGCTTCCAAAGCAGCTTTAAAAGCATGTTCAATTTGATCAAGTTGGCGTACTCTCAAATTTATCACTTTAAAAGAATTGATATTTTTGATTAACTGATCAATTGCCGATGAATGTGCCTTTCAATTTTCTGGGATTTTCTTGTTAATTCTACTCTTCACTGGTTCCTTAAGATAGTTCTGCGCTGCTTGTCGAAATTGTGGTTCCTAACCTCATTCATCTATGTGTCTGGATAATTCAGGTGACACTCCTTTGCCAAGTTGGCTCAGATCTTGCTTGCCAGAATGCCTCTTCAGTTCCAATCAGCATCATAAAGGTTGCCATTAGATGTTTGTTCCTGCTATGCTATATTTTTGCTCCGTAGCTTATATGCACTAATGGTAATAACTTTTTTTTTGACAGTCGTTGATCGGTCATTTTGATCTGGATCCAAATCGTGTATTTGATATTGTGAGTCTTACTTTGCTATGCCATTATTATTAATCGTTGGAGAAGTATTTCGTTGTAGCCATTTTATTATGCTTGTCTGTCTACCAGGTGCTGGAATGCTTTGAACTCTATCCAGATAGTAACATCTTCTATCAGCTCATACCTCTTTTTCCAAAGGTATTTGATTTTGTTAGAACCAGTTGGCTCTGACTGTTACAGTCATGTAGTATTATCAGTTCTTAGTAAATATTGGAAGTTCCATGTAGTATTTTCACCATATCTTACAAGATTGCTGTGATAACCATGTACTAATTTTTCTGTATTTTCTATTGCAGTCCCATGCTTCCCACATTTTGGGGTTCAAATTCCAGTACTATCAACGGTTGGATGTCAACAGTCTTGTTCCACCTGGTCTTTTCAAAACAGCAGCTTTATTGATCAAATCTGGTTTCATATGTCTCGATGATGTGTATGTTACTTCCTGATCTTCATTTTAGTTAATAGACTTTCCAAATGGTTTTCATATGTCTTATGATATGGTCTTAATATCTTGTTTCAGATATTCTCACTTGCTTCCAAACGATGACGAGGCATTTGAGCATTTTTACTCTTTTATTGCAAGAAAAATTGATGAGGTCAGTTGACCTTGATGATGTGTATGTTGCTTCCTGATCTTCATATTAGTTAATACACTTTTCCAAATGATTTTCATATGCCTTATGATATGTTCGTGGCTCTTGTTTCAGATATTCTCACTTGCTTCCAAACGATGACGAGGCATTTGAGCATTTTTACTCTTTTATTGCAAGAAAAATTGATGAGGTCAGTACCTTTTTTCTTTGTTGAAAATTTGAATAAGTGGGTAAATAGAGAGACCATGTTATGTATAAATCATACATGCGAGGCTCGCGTTATTATTTTCTTATTGTTAAAGTATAAGAGGCGTCGGTTTTGTTTTATTATGAGGAGCACAACGGCGCAAAACAGATTACAAAATGGATGCACAGTTCAGGAATTATCGTTGTTTTAAGCTCGCTAAACCAAATGCAAAGAACCGGATGCACACTTTAGGAATTGTAGGGCATTATTTCTTTTCCTGGAACACACCAGAGAACTCTGTATCTTTGTGGGACATTGTTGAAGCGATGCTTACAAGCATAGTCGTCCCTTTTTGACTGCAGGCTAATAAAATCGGGAAAATCAATCTTGCTGCTACTGGGAAGGACCTTATGGATGATGAGAAGCAAGAACTGACTATTGATTTGTACACAGCATTGGAGATGGAAAATGATATAGTTGGGGAGCGAGCCCCTGAGGTGGAAAAGAATCAGAAACTTGGGCTTCTTCTTGGTTTCCTTTCTGTACATGATTGGTAATGTACTTGCATGCCACCATTTTTAATTGTTCTTCAATCGCCGTGAAGATTTTTAAAATGTGTTTATCCAACCCCTACTTGCTTGGGGGGGGGGGGGGGAAAGATTTTTTTTTTTTTTTTTTTGGAAAGATCATTTGTTGTTGTTTTTGTAAATATAACTGAATAGGTTTCCCCTATTATTTGTCAGGTATCATGCACAACTCCTCTTTGAGCGACTTGCAAATCTAAACCCTGTTGAGCATATTGAAATTTGCGGTGAATTATTCAGGTTTGTAGATCTTTTTTGGTACCAATGATTAATTGATTATATTTCTTGGTTTTGTGTGGTTTGACTTATATGAATATGCATATTCCGTTTATGCAGAATGATTGAACAGACAATATCTTCAATCTATGATATAGTTTGTCAAACGTATTGTTACATCCCTCGGAAGACTGATGTTGACCACATAGGCATGTCTCTTTTGTCACCAAGTTCATTTGATGTACCAAAAGAGTTCTTCCAAATGCTCACTGCATGTGGGCCATACCTTCATCGTGATGTTCAATTACTCCAAAAGGTAACTTAAATATATTGCTGCTCGCTATCCTGCTTTACCTGATTTTTGCCATCTGTCAGTTGATGAAAAAAAAATCAATGCAGTGATGTTATATATTATTGGTGTGTCTCATTGTAAGTCTTCTGGATGGCATTGTAATTTTGCATTCTAATTGTTCCAAAGGACATCACATTAGGAGCCTTTTCTTGTATCTATGATTGTTGTAATATCGAGTGATGGATAGAATCTCACTTCATGGCTTGCATTGTTGTCATAGATAGTGAAACCAAAATTTCATCCATTTTCACTAATCATTCATCAAATCTTTTTGGATAATGGCCACTACCAATTTTGAATAACAAAATCAGAGCATCTATATCACCAGTTTGAGCAAATAAAAGGCTCATACTCCCTTTGTTTTTAAATAGATGGCACCGTTGTCTTTTTCTTTGAACTTTGACTAAAAATATATATTTAAGTAATTAGTTGCCTAAAGTGAAATTAGTATCATTAGATCTATCACCAAAAGCACTTTAAGCCTGATTTATATATTTATCTATTTGTACAAATATTTAGTCAAACTAATGAGAAGAGTCAACGATGTCATTTCTTTTAAAAAACGGAGGGAGTATTACATTGCCAAGGGACAGGTGGCGGCTGACACAACGTGGCTAATCTTGGAACTACATGTTAGTGCAAGTCTGGTGAAAAATACAAAGACCCGATTGAAATCACTTTCAGGGAGCAAAAGAGAGCAAAACCTTTAGCAATCTTCTTTGCATATTTTATTGCTACTTGGATCTTTCAACAGATCGCTTCTGAGCTATGGTGTCCTAGTGAAATGTCTTATGTATGTTTTTTAGAGTAAAATCTTGTGATTGTATTATCTAGAAAGCATGACTTTTTTTGGGCTTCCAAGTTGCAATTATGCTGTTAGCAAGATTTATTTGACATTGATTGTTAAGTGATCTATTCTTCATGCTAACTTTTCAGGTGTGCCGAGTATTAAAAGCATACTACCTATCATCAAAAGATTCAACCCGTGCAGCAAATGTAGTTTCTCCGGAATCTCGTATCGAAGAAGCACTTGGGTCATGCCTGCTTCCTTCACTGCAGCTAATCCCTGCTAATCCTGCGGTTGACATGGAGATATGGGGGGTTCTTTCCCTTCTTCCTTACGAGGTTTGTCAAATTATTTCATTTTCGTTTTCATGTTCTCTTGATGTTTTAGCAATTTGGTACCTTCCATATCCAGACCCGCTTTCGTCTATATGGTGAATGGGAGAAGGAAACTGAACAGAATCCAATTGTCCTTGCTGCAAGGCAAACCGCAAAGGTCACCTTCTTTATTCTGACTAACATTTTCCTGGTCTACCATTCCATGTCAAGTTTTAAATTGACACACGTCCTCATTTTCTAATCAGCTGGACACCAGAAGGCTTTTAAAACGGCTGGCTAAAGAAAACCTGAAACCGCTTGGGCGCATGGTGGCTAAACTTGCTCATGCAAATCCTATGACTGTGCTTCGAACAATTGTCCAACAGGTATGTGAAACCCAAAGTTTTGTGCTTTTTTAATCACTATAGCGGTAAGCGTATTCAATTTCAGAAGTCTCAAATACTGCAAGTAATTGAAACAGTATCACTGTATGAAGTCTGACCTAGCTCCTGAGAAGAGAATATCGAGCTCGCTGGTCCATCCTTACTATAGTTGCCCTTCTGTCTCATTAAATTTAGGTGTCATTTAAATTTTATTACGTCTAATGAAGGCAAGAAAAAGGGGAATTAGGTACTGGAAGTGGGAAGGGAGAAGGCATGGTGGGGTCGGGCAGCATTGTGATTCATTATGGACGTCATGTGGACAGAAGGATATCACTTTTGTATAGGGGCAACTGAATTTAATCAAAAGAATGAGTATCTGGGACTAAGGATACTTACCTCTAATACATGGAATTTATCTAAATGGAGATGGGCCCAAGTAACAATGAATTATATACTCCTGTCTCTAATTTGCTAATCGAGTAGTTGGTTGTGTTAATGGCAGAATTTGTTATAGCGTTGGATTGTATCCTTAACTTTACTCTTGGATTGACATAATTTGCAGGTCGAAGCATACAGGGATATGATCACGCCAGTTGTGGATGCTTTTAAGTACTTGACTCAGGTATAGGCTATGATTTTGATGTATGTTTTATGCATTTGTTTACAACTGATATATCCTTGCTGGCTATTGTTTTGTTTACGGCGTTTATGTAATTGTATTCGCTCATGATTTATGAACGTAAGTAGTACCCTGTTATTGTGTCAGCTGCAATTGTTTCACATATAACTTTTGATTGTTATCTGTTCCATTCACATCATTGTTTGATTGTATTTCATTAACAGCTAGAGTATGACATCTTGCAATATATTGTGATTGAACGCTTGGCTCAAGGAGGTCGCGAGAAACTTAAAGATGATGGTCTTAATCTGTCAGATTGGCTTCAATGTCTTGCATCCTTTTGGGGCCACCTGTATGTACCTTTTCACTTCAATTTATTATTACATTCTTGTATTTGGTACATGTGACATTGCTTTGTGTCAGCTAATCTCTCAACATTCATTGTTCGCATATTGTTCATATACACCTCTATACATTCAGTTTTGAAGTTATAATTGCTGTGCCATGATGGTCCTGTTCATTTTTATAGGTGCAAGAAGCATAGCTCTGTTGAACTGAAAAGTCTTCTCCAGTACCTTGTTAACCAACTAAAGAAGGGCGTGGGTGTTGAGCTCATTGTCCTGGAGGTCTGTTGGCTACATTTTTTGAAGTTTCTTGATTTCTTGGCACTGTATGAATCTGAACCCTAGCACAATTGGTCATGCAGGAGCTCATTCAACAAATGGCGAATGTGCAATACACCGAGAACATGACCGAGGAACAGGTTGATGCTATGGCAGGAAGTGAGACATTGCGTCAGCAAGCTTCTCTATTTGGAGCAACAAGGAACTATAAGGTTGCGAGCCACAAAAATCTCTGAGTCGCATATATGGGTGAAAGTGGGTGACCGTAAGTCTGTAAGGGCACCCTTCAATCCTCTTTTGTTCAATCAAATGAACTAGTTTTTCAAAATGATCCGAAACTAGTTTATTTGCTTGAACTAAAGAGGGTTGGAGGGGTCACCCATTGTCACCCCTAGTAGCATATTAAGGTTGTACTAATATTTTGCCACAAAAAACTGTAGGTGCTAAATAAGTCTACAAACAAACTGAGGGATTCACTGCTCCCAAAAGAAGAGCCGAAACTTGCAGTTCCTCTGCTATTGCTTATTGCTCAGCATCGATCCAAGTAAGATTATTTACTCTGAAAGATTTTGATAAAATCATTTGCACTTTTCTTCTGTAGCCTCTTCACACACATGCTTTGCTGGCCTCTTATTTTCTAAGTTTCACTTTGGTTTCTTGACAAATTAGTAAATGTCCACTATGATAACTGCGGTAGTATATTACTCTATATTAGTAGGATGTATTAGGTCCTAATAAGCCAACACTAGGTGTCGTTGTCTCATCCTGTTGATATGAGTTTAGAATTCTCCTATGAGTTTGCGCTAAAGAATTAATATAATCCTATTTGGTGGAATCACTTTCAGACGTCTCTAAACCATGCTAAAGATGCCGACCCCTGATATATAATTTCTGTGTTTATTAAGATATTGTTATATTCAATTCAACATTTTGCAGCATTCTTGAATCTTTATATTGTCTTTTTTTTTCTCAGGATCATTATAAATGCAGATGCCACATATATCAAAATGGTCAGTGAGCAGTTTGATAGATGCCATGGAATACTTCTTCAGTATGTTGAGTTTCTTTCAAGTGCCATAACTCCAACCTCGTATGCTCAACTAATGCCTCCGTTGCAAGATCTGGTCCACAAATATCACATTGAGCCAGAGGTAGTGCATTTGAACTGCTATAATTTCCGCTGCCTTGCTCGCTATTGATTTTCAGTTGTGTTTTGGTGGGTCTGCGGGCTGGGACTTGCTCTATTACGGGCTTCGACTTGAGTAAACATAGTGTACTTGTCTTATCCAGGTTGCCTTTCTTATTTACCGCCCAGTGATGAGGCTTTTCAAAAGCACCAATGGAGGTGACACTTCTTGGCCTCTTGATGATAACGAGGAAGGAGAATCTGTATCGTCAGATGATCTTATCTTGCAACTTGACTCGTCTCAGGAACCAGTCATGTAAGTATCGGTATATCAATTTGATCATCAACAAGTATGCAATTTTTTCTAAACAAATTTAAACTGTACAAGCATGCATGTTTCTCAATATAGGCGTAGTTTTGTGAAGTTTACTCCCCTTTTATTTCGGTTGGTGGAGATGATATGATTCCTCTATTCCCTGAATGCCTCCTAACCTGGATTTGTTTGTACCCTTTGTCAGTAACTCGAGCCATGGTATTCACTAGATGTTTCAAATGTCACCCTAAGTTATTTTCTTTCACTTTTTTTTCCTACCAATTTTCAATTCTATTTTTCTAAAGTTACGATTCTCTTGTTTATGCAATTATGAGGTATAGATCTAGCCAACTGTTCTTTATTTCCACCACCATTCCTTATCTTCGACCTTCGAATTGTCAGAACTAATGAAATGCTAGCTTCGTACCTCAGTCAAGAATTTAATTTCCATAGAAGCACTGAAGTGCAAATGTGGAATTTATATAACACAAAGGAAAATCCGAAGGGAAATATACTTGCTCCAGAATGCTTAAGCATACTTCAAGAACTTTGTACCTTCTATTTTTTTCCCTCCAAAGATCACCGGAGGATCTTGTCATCCCTGTTAGCCAGGGGGCTAGCAACTCTAACTCGCAGGCTTGAACAAGAACTGTTATATGCATGCATCTATTGTTTAAGCCTTGCTTAGGTTCATTTGGTTCAAGTGTTTTCTGTGTCTAACTAAATATGACTTTTCTTTGGCATATTCCTCTTTTTTTTCCCCCATTTAATTTGTCCATTCACATGCATTTCTCTATACTTTGTTTACAGGTGGTCGGATCTTCTCAACACAGTCCGGTCAATTTTGCCAGCAAAATCGTGGAACAGTCTTTCACCAGATTTATATGCTACCTTCTGGGGCTTAACTCTTTATGATCTTCACTTCCCAAAAGATCGTTATGATACAGAAATCAAGAAGCTGCATGATAATCTCAAACAACTGGAAGACAATTCGGATAATTCTAGCATCGCAATTTCACGACGCAAGAAGGACAAGGAGCGAATCCAGGATTTACTTGACAAATTGAATAGTGAATCTCAGAAGCATCAGCAGCACATAGCATCTGTGCTCCAGAGGCTAGCTCGTGAAAAGGATAAATGGTTGAATTCCGGTCCAGATGCTATAAAGATCAATATGGAGTTCCTCCAGCGTTGCATATATCCACGCTGTGTTTTTAGTATGCAGGATGCTGTATACTGTGCTACATTTGTTCAAACCCTGCACTCACTTGGGACTCCATTCTTTAACACAGTCAATCATATTGATGCCTTAGTCTGTAGGACCCTGCAACCAATGATATGCTGTTGCACAGAATTTGAAGCAGGCAGGCTTGGAAGGTTCCTTCATGATACACTGAAGATGGCATACTACTGGAAGGTATTTATTTTCCTGTTAAGTTTTACTGCAGTTATGAACGGAAGTGGCACATAATATGATACAACCCTTTTAACTGTTACTTAAATGTTTATCTCAACTCACAGAGTGATGAATCTGTGTATGATCGTGAATGCGGAAACAAGCCAGGTTTTGCAGTGTACTTCAGATACCCTGACAGCCAGCGTGTATCTTACACCCAGTTTATTCGAGTATGTTTTGTCCGTCCTTAAAATTGGAAGTTTTTTCCTCTACATTTTGATGTTCTTTTGGAGAATATGCTAAAATTGATTATGATAGCTTGTTATGTGCTTTGACAGTAATACCTTACTTATAGAGACGGTGTTAAAATTAATGGCTACTCCAGTACAATAAGAATATTTTTTTTTAAATCTTGGTTACATAATAATTTTACATTTTCAACTTGTGATCTTTTTGGGTGCTAATTGTTCAAGTTTTTATATAGATGAAATTTCAATGCACTGCTTTTAGAAACACCTGAGGGGATGTGTTAACAATTTTGCAAAGATGGCTTAAAAAATCAAGAAGTGATTATGTTTGAGTTATAGGATCTCCACAATTCCACCTGACTTAAGTGCATCCAAATGTACCTATGGCTCATGGTGTGCCAACACCCATCCATGTGTTATATGGAAACATAGTGCCATATATTCCAAATTTAATATTCTAATGTTCCTTGTAAAAGATTGGCAACTTTCAAAGTTTGAAGGGAACAAAGTTCGCACTGAGCTTATTGTTTTTCAATGCTTAGTTGACATGCTTTTAAAATAGTTATAT
This sequence comes from Eragrostis tef, assembly GCA_000970635.1. Lineage (NCBI taxonomy): Eukaryota > Viridiplantae > Streptophyta > Magnoliopsida > Poales > Poaceae > Eragrostis > Eragrostis tef. The sequence goes on from LAPY01000010.1 coordinate 87,723, forward strand.
TTATTGGTATCTGCTATTTTGTTTATTTATATTTGGTCATTTCTTATTGGAACGTCTGTTATATTGTGAATGTTTTGGTACCTCACTAATATACTCATTAATATCCTTTGGTATCTAAAATTTTTCATATATGCGTTTTGGCCATGTTGACCTGAAAATTAAGTTGCTACATTTGTTCAAACCCTGCACTCACTTGGGACTCCATTCTTTAACACAGTCAATCATATTGATGCCTTAGTCTGTAGGACCCTGCAACCAATGATATGCTGTTGCACAGAATTTGAAGCAGGCAGGCTTGGAAGGTTCCTTCATGATACATTGAAGATGGCATACTACTGGAAGGTATTTATTTTCCTGTTAAGTTTTACTGCAGTTATGAACGGAAGTGGCACATAATATGATACAACCCTTTTAACTGTTACTTAAATGTTTATCTCAACTCACAGAGTGATGAATCTGTGTATGATCGTGAATGCGGAAACAAGCCAGGTTTTGCAGTGTACTTCAGATACCCTGACAGCCAGCGTGTATCTTACACCCAGTTTATTCGAGTATGTTTTGTCCGTCCTTAAAGTTGCTTGTACTGCAAGAACTTTTTCCTCTACTTTCTGAAGTTCTTTTGGTGAATATGCTAAAATTTGATTATGATATATTGTTTTATGCTTTAACAGTAATACCTGTTTACTTATAGAGATGGTATTAAAATTAATGGCTACACCAGTAGAATAAGAATACTTTTTTTTAAATCTTGGTTACATAATAAGTTTACATTGTCAACTTGTGATCTTTTTAGGTGCTAATTGTTCAAGTTTTTATATAGATGAAATTTCGCACTGCTTTTAGAAACACCTTAGGGGATGGGTTATAAAAAGTTCGAGAAGTAATTATGTTTTGAGGGATAGACCTCCACAAGTCCACCTGACTTTAGTGCATCCAAATGTACCAATGGCTATTGGTGTGCCACCATGCTAACACCCATCCATGTGTTATACGGAGACAAACATAATGTCATATATATGATAAAAAAAACATAATGTCATATATATGATAAAAAAACATAATGTCATATATTCCAAATATAATATTCTAATGTTCCTTGTAAAAGCTTCGCAACGTTCAATTTTTGAACAGAATGAAGTTCACACTGGGCTTATTTTTTTCAATGCTTAGTTATTATGCTTTTAAAATATTTATATTTATTGGTATCTGCTATTTTTGCATGTATATTTGGTCATTTCTTATTGGAACGTCTGTTATATCGTGAATGTTTTGGTACCTAACTAATATACTCGTTAATATCCTTTGGTATATAAAATTCTCCATATTTGCCTTTTGCCCTGTTGACCTGAAAATTAAGTAATATGCAATAGTTAACATCTTAAAGTTATTATTATTTATTGTTCCCTGCATTTATTGTTTTCTGAACATTTTTATTTGTACTATTATATTTTTGAAAGGTTCACTGGAAGTGGAGTTCAAGAATCACCAAGGCGCTTAACCAATGCATGGAATCAAAGGAATACATGGAAATCCGAAACGCTCTTATTGTGCTTACAAAGATATCTAGTGTCTTCCCTGTGCTTCGTAAAAGTGGTGTCAATCTTGAGAAGCGGGTAAGTTCTTCATCAGTCATTATCCATGTTTTGCTGGTTCCCTATTTTTCACCAACGCGTGTGACCAGGTGGCTAAACTAAAAGGGGACGAGCGTGAAGATCTTAAGGTTCTTGCTACCGGTGTAGCTGCTGCTTTAGCTGCTCGCAAGGTAATTCACTGTTTGTACTTGTAATTCCATCCCCCCTTGATACAGATTTTACAAGTGCTATGCTCCTTAATACGCAGAGTTCTTGGCTATCTGAAGAAGACTTTGGTATGGGCCACCTTGATCTGAAGCCAGCAGCAGCAAGATCTGTGCCTGGTAAATAGAAACTGCAAAATGTGTTATATGTTTAACCTTTGAGATAAGCTTGGTCACTAATGACCTTTGGACTTCTACAGGGAATCAGCCCGCCGATTCCTCAACTGCAAAAGATCACAGTGTCCGTGCCAAGTCTACTGAGAGTAGGCATGAAAGGTTGGAAGGTGGTATGAAGCCTGAAATTCCACAAAAGAAGAGCATTGCGTCTGCAAATGGATCTGATAGTCAAATACCATCTTCCTCGGCACAAGGGAAATCTTCAGGGGGTATACGAGTAGCAGATGAACCTCCAAAACCTGTGTCTGATGAGGGGGCTAAGGTTTCCGCAAAGCCTACTTCTGATTCTGAGGTATCTCCCATTTTTGCTAATGGATACTCCCTCCGTTCTTAGATTGATGTCGCCGTTGACTTTTTGAGTTACGTTTGACCGTTCGTCTTATTCAAAACATAAGCTCAAATATATAAGTTATGTTTCACATTTTTTAAGTGATAAAACAAATCATAACAAAATATTTGATAATTTTTAAACTTCTTTTG
>LAPY01000010.1:117555-129593 GCA_000970635.1 Eragrostis tef
CTCAGCCCCCCCGGCCTCCCCCGCCGTAAGATGAAAGAGCTCCTCCTCCGCCTCGTCTACGCCGAGATGCTAGGCCACGACGCCTCCTTCGGCCACATCCACGCCGTCAAGATGACCCACGACGAGGCGCTCCCGCTCAAGCGCACCGGCTACCTCGCCGTCGCGCTCTTCATTGACGAACGTCACGACCTCGTCATCCTCGTCGTCAACACCATCCAGAAGGACCTCAGGTCCGACAACTACCTCGTCGTCTGCGCCGCGCTCACCGCCGCCTGCAGGCTCATTGGTGAGGAGGCCATGCCCGCCGTGTTGCCCCAGGTTGTGGAGCTGCTTGCGCACCCCAAGGAGGCCGTCAGGAAGAAGGCCGTCATGGCGCTCCACCGCTTCTACCAGCGTTCCCCCTCCTCTGTCTCCCACCTTGTCTCCAACTTCCGAAAGGTCCAAACTTTTCTCTGTCCCATCCTGTTGTGTTAAATTCGATCAAACAGATACCGGATAGATTGCCATCATCATCCATTAGCTTCCTAAGCTGCAATTTATCTCAAAGACGCCCAATTATGTTTAAGGTGGATGTTCTGAACGTATGCATTCAAACTATTTCTTCTCTGTCATTCTATAGGTTGAGTTGGACCAACTAACTATTGCTGCATGTTGCATTTTATTAGCTTCAAACATGTGACTTTTAGTCTCATGATGTGAATTTCACGCTCCTGGGATGTTCAGGATATGCCATTGTCAATTTAGATCTATAAGCAAGTCGCGTATTTCAACTTTGGACCAAATATGCACACTTCTAGGTTTCTTTTCTTTTTCATATACAATACATTGTGCTTTCTTGTAAGATAGAACAACATTTTTATCTTGCATTGTGGCACAGATGACTCTATGGAATTCTAAGTAGTGGTGCTTTTCGTTCTGCAGAGGCTCTGTGATAATGATCCTGGGGTCATGGGTGCAACGTTGTGCCCCCTCTATGACCTGATTTTGGAAGATCCAAATTCGTACAAGGACTTGGTTGTTAGTTTTGTTAACATCCTCAAACAAGTTGCGGAGAGGAGGCTTCCAACTTCCTATGATTACCACCAAATGCCTGCACCATTTATCCAGGTATATCAGCGTTGTGAATTCATTATATAGTGTTGCTATAAGTGGAAGTCGAGTTATGATTCGTCTAGCTGCTTCGAGTCAAGCGTCACCTGTGACCATGCCTTTTCCCTTAGATTTTATTGCTTCCATCTGCAGATAAAACTATTGAAGATACTTGCTGTACTGGGTAGCGGTGATAAACAAGCGAGTGGACATATGTACACAGTGTTGGGTGACATATTCAGGAAGGGTGACACGGCTAGCAACATTGGCAATGCTATATTGTATGAATGCATATGCTGTATTTCATCCATCTTCCCAAACCCTAAGATGCTAGAGGCCGCAGCTGAAACAACATCAAAGTTTCTGAAGGTTTGCACGTGATCTAGTTATGGAGGAATAAATGGCCCTCATTCTGCTGTGCTCTTTGAAATCTAATCAACTTGATCAAATCGTTTATTTTTTGCAGAGTGATAGCCATAATCTGAAATACATGGGCATTGATGCTCTTGGCCGGCTGATAAAAATAAATCCAGATATTGCAGAAGAGCATCAATTGGCTGTTATTGATTGCTTAGAGGTGAGGGTTATGTCAAACTAAGCACTGGAAAATATGTGGCGAAAAATGGATTCTCAGTCTTGCCAACCATAGTTAGATATACTAGTTTCTTGTTGCTTAAAGACAAGACCATCTGTTATATTCATGTTCTACTTGCAGACCTTATTTTTGCCAGGAATAGTGCTAGTTGTAGATGCATTTCTCTGTATAAGCAACCCATCGTTTTAGTGTCACTTATTGTTTTTCTCTGCATTTCCTCTGAATAGGACCCTGATGACACTTTGAAGCGCAAGACCTTTGAGCTTCTCTATAAGATGACAAAGTCAACCAATGTTGAAGTCATTGTTGATAGGATGATTGAGTATATGATCAACATAACTGATCACCATTACAAGGCAGAAATTGCATCACGTTGTGTTGAACTCGCAGAGCAGTTCGCACCTAGCAATCAGTGGTTTATTCAGGTATTGACATGTGGGTGTATTGTTCAATTTGTTGTCAAGCACTGTAATTTTCCTGCAGTTGTTTTTAACAGAAGAACCTTTTGTTAACCTAATCCTTTCGCAGACCATGAATAAAGTCTTTGAACATGCTGGAGACCTTGTCAATATCAGAGTGGCACACAATTTGATGCGGCTTATCGCTGAAGGCTTTGGGGAGGATGATGAAGGTGCTGACAGTCAACTAAGATCATCAGCTGTATGTGCCCTGAACCTCGAAATTCTATTCAGTCAAGTTCATAGTGTGGACTGGGGAACAATATTACTGTAGAACACATCTTCAGTCGTGTTTAATATCTCCAGTGTGCTGATTCTCTTGAAACTATGAAAGGAAAGCTTAATTTAAGCTGGCAGGCAATGACTAGGTTTTGCATTGATTAAGCTTGATGATTCCACATGACCGTACAAAAATGACTCTATTGAACCAACTATAGAAGAAAACTATGTCATATTTGAAAGGATTGATCCAAAACTTTAGATGTTGGTTTCTAACCTGACAGTGTTATTATAAATGTTCAGTTCTTTCAATGATATTGAAATTTGTTAGGCCTAGTCTGTTGAAAAAGTTTGAGGCATGCTTTCTCAATCTGGATGATTTTTTTTCCAGTTTCTCACAACTTCATTGTCAGTAATATTTTTATTTTGTGCTATAACAGGTAGACTCCTATCTCCGTATTGTTGGAGAGCCAAAGCTTCCTTCTTCTTTTCTCCAGGTAATATTTTCCTCTTTCCTGCCTTTTCGATATTCAAACTTTTTTTGGGACAATTATTGATGTGGGATATAATTTGGCTGGTTGATAAATATCTTTCTGTTATATTTATATCATCCCATTGGAGAGGTTGTTCCAATATTGTTACTGTATTGTTTAAATTGATTTATTTTTGCTATCAGATAATATGCTGGGTTTTGGGAGAGTATGGAACAGCCGATGGGAAATATTCGGCATCTTATATTATTGGGAAGCTGTGCGATGTGGCTGAGGCCCACCTCACTGATGACACTGTCAAGGTACGTGCTTTGGGAAGCTGTGCTCTACGCTGAAGTATGACAAGACGGTTCTAGTTAAGGCAAATACTAACCAATTTAGTTCTGGGAACATTACGTAATTAAACTGATTTGGTCAATTTGAAAATGTTGATTTATTATTTGTATCTAATACTCTAAACTTATTATTTAAATTTGATCTTTTAATCATTTGTTTCATAATATTGACTTCGAATTGCCAAATTTATACCTTGCTGCCAGTTCAGCATATATTTTTATTTTTCGACAAAGAAAGAGACATTGATGTAAAGAAATCAGGCTGTCCAACTGAAGGTTCCTTTTCATATGCAAATTCATCTATAATCTTTACAAGAGAAGTAGAACCATAAGTATATCATGCATTTGATTGATATAGGCTATTACCTGTTGGTTCTTTTTTGAGTTTTGTAATTTGACAACTCTATATTCTATTGCTCAAGTACATTTTCAGCATGTCTTAAATGACTCATGGTGTTCTTGTTTTCTTGTGTTTTCTTGTTTAAGGCTTATGCAATCTCAGCAATTTTGAAGATAATTGCATTTGAAATTGCTCATGATAGGAAGATCGATCTGCTTCCTGAGGTAAATGGAAATCGGCCCCTTTCTGTATGGTCTGATTTTGTCATTATTCACATCAGTTCATCATCACCTGTTGGAAGATCGATCTGTATGGTCTGTTGTCAATCCAACTGACTTTCTTTGATATAATGTTCCCATGTGCACTGAAACAGCATCATACTTTTCCACAAGACTCACAATGCCTGCAAGTTATGATGCTGTTTGAGTTCTAAATTTCTGATCAGATTAACATGCTACTTGCATTCTTGTCTCTTGTTTGATGCTTTTGCCTCGATGACCACTTACAGTTGTAGTGTTGGTTATTTGATAAGGCAATCAAATAGGCTAAACACAGACTAGGTAAACTCATCCAACATTCCATAGTTCAGTTGACACATACTAAAGAAAGCTCATCCCTAGTAACTTTTCATATATATCCTATGGTTTCTGACTTTCTGTGATGCATACAGTTCCATAATAACCATTTCTGAAGCATTTATTCTCATGATATTTGCTAGCAAAGAGGCAAAAACATTGCTTGATCTTAGTACATCATTAACAGTGAGTGCTGTAAATACGAAATATGTTTTGTATGAGATGATTACACATATAGAAAAGATATTTTGTAGGAGATAACATTGCACATAGAGAAAAGATATTTCGTATATGATGACATTACACATGTAGCGTGATGTAAATAGTCCGCATTTTGGAAGGGCCTACAAAAGTAGTAAACAACATAATTCCAGACAGAAGTGCTGCGAGTTTCTAAAGCCAAATCTTCTTGTGCAGTTGGTACCATTCTCTGATTTCTACTGCAAATACTTATAAATCTGCTATCTCACTTTTTGCAGTGTCAAACATTGGTGGATGAATTGTCAGCTTCTCATTCAACAGACTTGCAGCAGCGGGCTTATGAGCTACAGGCTTTACTAGGCTTGGACAAACATGCTGTTGAAAGTGTAATGCCCTCAGATGCAAGCTGTGAAGATATTGAGGTACTGCTTCGCTTTCATTTAAACTTAGCATGCACTTCTGTTGTCTAGTACCCTAGTTTTCTTACTAAGTTTTTGGAGATGTGTATGTCTAATGTTTGGGCATATATTAACTTCTTTCTGCACTTTGACGAGTAGGAAACTAGGAATGTGCTGAAGCACGTTATGATAAGTCAGCTTGTTGGTTTGGGGATTAGATATTTTGTTAGAGATAAATAGTTGAGGTAGACTCTTAGTAGTCTTTAGAAGTTTGGATGGTTTGAATCAGTTATCTTCTTTGGCATTCTTTTCAGATTGGCGAAGAATATGAATTAATCCTTACCCAAACTGTTAATCTATGTCTCCTTATTCACTTAAAAGATCCCGTCCCATCAACCGTGTTATTCCGATGTCATCTGTAGGCATTTATTCCTATGTGCTAAGCACGCATGCATGACATAATGCATTTTCTGATCAAAGCTTAGTCAAGCTGAACTGTTGAACAATCATGTGGAATCAAAGTGTAAGTGTAAATTTAGTTTTGAATCAGATGTGAACTTTACTTTTCTATGTATAAACCTAGATGCCACACAAATCAGAACATTGACATTCTTCTTGTAAATCTTTTTACTCTCAATAGCAGTGACAAATACTCGGATCCAAGTATTATCACCCAAAGTAGATGAATTTATTGTGAGTTTTGCTGCATGTGATCTGACGTCATCTAAAACGATTCTAACAGCATATGAGTATTTATTTAATTGCAGGTCGATAGAAACCTTTCGTTTCTAAACAGTTACGTGCAGCAAGCGTTGGAAAAGGGTGCGGCACCTTACATTCCGGAGAGTGAACGTTCAGGTGTCATAAGTGTTGGTAGCTACAGAAGCCAAGAACAACATGAAACATCTGCCCATTCTCTTAGATTTGAGGCCTATGAGCTGCCGAAACCTTCACTTCCTGTAGCAACCGCACAAGGCAGCATGTCCATGCCAACTACTGACCTGGTTCCAGTTACAGAACCAGGATACTATAAGGAAGACCATCAAGCATCAAGGTCCCAGCCATCAGGTGATGCACTTTCTGGTGAGTTTGGTGTCAAACTTCGTCTTGATGGTGTCCAAAAGAAATGGGGGAGGCCAACATATTCCTCCTCTTCGACACCTTCAAGCTCAACCTCTAGTCAACAAGCAGCCAATGGGGGATCTCATTCTGACGGGGGAGGGCCAACAAGTTCACAGACACGTGAATCCTCATACAGTTCAAAGAGACAGCAAGGCACAGAAGTTTCAGCAGAAAAGCAACGGCTGGCTGCTTCGCTTTTTGGTTCTTCTGCTGCTAAAGCTGATAGGAAAGCGCAGGCGTCTCGAAAGACAGCAAAGGATATTCCCTCGGCTGATAAGGGAGCTGTTAATAATACGGCGCCCCAGCCTGTTAAGGAGCAAGTAATTCCTGCTGCTCCACCACCTGATCTGCTGGATCTGGGTGAGCCAGTTTCGTCAAGTCCTCCATCAGCTGATCCTTTCTCACAGTTGGAGGGGCTCCTGGGACCGGCATCGGCCTCTCCTTTGGTTTCCGAAACACCGGCCACCAGCAGTTCCAAGACACCCGATCTTATGTCAATCTTCTCAGACGATGTACAAACTGGACCAAATAGTGGATCCACAGAATCCTCACTGGGTGATGCTAGTTTGAAGAACTCCTTAATAGGAGCAACGGCAGTGGCTGCAAAGAAGGGTCCTAGCCTCCAAGATGCTTTGCAAAAGGATGCCACTGCACGGCAAGTAGGTGTGACACCAACCGGAAACAATCCTAATCTTTTCAAGGACTTACTAGGCTAGAGGATTGGCCAGATGCTTTCCATGGTCTCCTTTGATAATGGAGTTCATCTCAAACATGGCCTGATTATGGAACCAGTGGTGATCAAGCTGTTTGATCGGCACAGAACATAGGAAAAAGTGGTATATTTGTTTGGAGAACATGACACGACCTTTCCCCTCCCATTTGGGAGGGGTTTGTGCTGTTGAGATTTGTGGATGGTCGCGGGTATTTTCTTTTCTCTTGCGTTTTTCACATGGTAATTTCCTGCTGAGACTAGTGTACATGTGTTTACATGATGTGTAATTTGTACATGAGACCGTGGTCTAGAAGCGTGTGCCGGCGCTTTTTTGGGTTGTGCTGGGAGGGGCCGTGAGGCCTGTTGCATCCATATGTTTTTAGAGGTCCCCAGATTGGATTATTGGATATACAGTAGCTGGACACTTGAAATCAGAATACTTGTGTTGTTTTGGCTGAAACTGGGTGCATAAAATATAATTTGGTGGTCCAGTCGAGTTTTGTGGTTTTAGCTGATCAAAAGCATCAACGCCATTTTTTCCCTTTTCAAATGCCATTTAAACTCTTGCTGAAATGAGGCACTGTCGTGGGGTATTGTTACGACATTTTTTTTAAAAAAAAATGAGTAATCTGAGCCTGCTAGCTCTGAATCCTCTGATACCAACGAAGTCTAGTTAATTGAGATTAAAGTTTTTCTTGGTATCGTCGCATTAGATTGTTCTCGTGTGGAGTAAACTTTGGCTACAGAAATTCAGCAAACTGGCCTCTTTTTTAATCTCCATAGAAGACTTTTCAATGTTTTTGAATCCCAAAGCTGTGACTGCATAGGAACAAAGTGGACCGACGGTGCCGCACGGATCGAGCAACGGCCCATCCTTTTTTGCTTCAAACGTGGCAGAGTCGCCAAGCCAGGATTAACAGCAGGCCTTCAGTGCTCAGCACGCGCGGCGCATGAAGCCTCAAGCAAAAGCAAATGCAAAAATGCTCTGACATCTCCCTGTACGCACAGACTTAGTACACTGCAGAAGCCTTTCGCGAACACAACTTGCAGTACAATAGTAACTGAGAGGCTCCACTAGAACTATAGTTACATATTCCCTAAAAAATAAAAGAACTATATTTTTTACATCCACGTCACGTAGTGCGAGTAGTAGAAAAGCCTAATCATGTGTCGTGTCAGGTTTGTAAGCATCAGCGGTTTGTTCTCCACATGTCGCTCGAAACTAAAGAGATCCCACCAGTACACAGGAAGCACACGATTGAGCTGCCAAAACATAACTCGACGATCGTATTAAGTAATTTAAACCGTGATTGTTTGGCAAGACCCACTTGCATGCGATGTGGAGATCTAGTACAAAGCATCATATATATAGACATACGAAAGCGAAAGATTAGAAGGCGATTCAACAGCATTATAAGTACAATAATAATTTAAATCAGTCGGAAAAGGTTAATGGTCGTCGCTCTCGCGCGTTCCAACTTGCTGCACTGCAAGTATGGGCGTGGCAAGGATTTAAGTATCATAACTGAGCAATCTACAGTCACTGGTCTATCGTCTATGTCGCCATGTATGCTTTGTTGGCCTACGTGCTCATAGTTATCCTGTGGCTTGCCGGCCTACTGCTAATTTTTTTGTACTCGGAAACTTCACTGCTATTTTCTGGATCTGGTAGTCAACAAATTGGTAGCACTACATGCACTTCATAAGGTTTAATAATGAATTACGTCAGGCGATGCGTGGCTGTGCATGCGTGGGCAAGCATCGACGATCCTGCCTACTAATAACTAAAAATCATGTTTTTTGTTATATACATGTGTGGCGTATTGCCCCTAAATCTCACAGCCGCCTCGTGCTTTCAACTTTGTGCTCAACTCTACACGCTATCTAGACCTTATTGGCAAGGACGCCGATTGGCCCAGCAAGATTTCGATGTCAAATGTGATCAACTGAACACGACAAGTTCGATGTAAATGTGCTTGTTTAATTTGGAAAAGGAAATGAAAGAAAAAACTGCAAGTTTTCCTTGAATATAAAGCAAAGTGACTGCGCGTCGAGATCAGCATCTGTGCACACGAGAATTACAACAATGACAATACGAGAACGAACTAGGTGCAGCATACATGCAGTTCTTATTGATCGCATACTGCCTAATAACTCGCTGTAAAGCGAACCTGAGTTACTCGTTAATCGTTATTTGCATGGTCTGATACGCAACAGCCATTCCACGCAGGGGAGCATGTAGTGAGCAGCAGGGATCAGCTGACCGGTCCTAAATGTGTTTCCCTTTCGGTTATCATACAACATGTTGCACGACATGCTGATAACTTCTTCGAGAGATCCATCACGAAGATCGCACTTGACAAGGCACCAGACGTCAACCGAGAGGAATACCTTATCTTGTTCGGCCGGCGGCGAAGGGCAAACGGAACAACGAAGCTGCCTTGGCAAAGGCAAGCTAATGTGGCAGCGCAGCGACCAAGTGAGCTCCGGTCCGTTCTCCGCCAGCCAGATGGCCACATCCCACGGCGAGGCAGAGTGGAGATAGCACAACTTCCCGCCGAGCTCGCACATGGTGTCATGCTTGCTTAGAAAGCCCCGGCATGGCGGGTTCGGGTGCACGGTGAACGTTTCATCTTGCAAGTTAAATCGAAGGATAACATGTTTGCTTGCATTATCTTCGCCATGGCCAGTCGAGTGGAAAGCACTCCAGTAGAAGGACCCCGGCAGGCAAATCGGAGTCCTGGAATTGATAGCGTAAGGCGGGTCCATGGTGACTTTCCACTTCCAAGCATCTTCTCCGTCGCCAAGGGTCAAGACCTCATGTCCGGCGCTGTACTCTAACACCGTGCCCTCTCCATCTTCCTTGTACGATCTCAAGAAGTGCCTGGCCACCTTGTACTTGCCGCTCCAAGGGTCGAATCCAAAGGCGACCCTGCAGCTCCCGGCGACATTGGGGCTTCATCGCGGCAGCTCGACGAACTCCCTGGTCGCCGGGTTGCACACGAATATCCGTCCCAACAAGCACGGGATCAGAATGAGTCCGTCACAATGCAGAGGCACGCTAAATATGGGGATTCCTTTTGGGATTATCTTCTCTAGGATGAGCTCGGCAACCTTGGGATTCCTCGGTTCGAACCTGTAGAAAGTTACACCCGCAAGGACCTTCCTATGGTCCTGCTCATGCCTTCGGGGCATGATGACCAAAGAAGACCTGTGCCTGGAACGCTCCAGGTGGCGGCGGACGAAACCAGTGCCGGTTATGGTGGCGCGCCACCGCTTGCAGACGGACTGCAGCGCACGACGCATTTCACTGGCAGTAGTACGAGAATTTCGTAGAAGAGTATGTCGTCAGGAATGACGGCGACGGAGGCTGACACCGGCGCCGTCATCCGCCGGCGTCGTTTTGGGAGCGGGTCGTTCATATGGGTCTCTTAGTTGTGACGATGACTGAATTATGTCTTCCCTTGTGTATTCAGATGGACATATCATCAGATAGAGCACCCAAACAGACTCGGATTTGGTATTCGAATCCGATCCTAACACAAGCCAAGCGAACCGGAAGAAACACAGAATGAGAGTCGGTACCATACAAAACGACAGAAAGATTGTTTGGGACAGCAGGACTAGTACAAATACTTTTTTTTTCAGAAAAAAAAACTAGTACAAATACTTCAACTTAATTACGTGGGATCTTCCAACTGTGTGACAGCTGTACTCTATCCACAACCTATTGGCAAGAAGCCAATTGGGCTACCAAAATTTGCATGACAACATGTGAGCAGTTGAAGACGAAAGTTCGCAGAGTAAAGGTGGTTGTTTGGAAAAAAGCAAAGAAAAACTGCAAAGTGACTGAGTAGTATACATGTATGCACCGAGGACCATCAAACTGCAGGCGCGAAAGTGAAATCCATTGTTGACAATGCTACAATGAATAGTGGAAAAGGTGGGTGCCTTGGATCGCCTTCCAAGCTCCAATGCAACTTGCCGCGAGTATGGTTGCTTTCTTTGTGATTAAATATTGTTACTGCGCGATCGAAGGTCACAGGTCTTTGCTCATATACATGCAGCTAGATCACCTCTCCGATTCATGCTTATCCCGTTACCTACTTGGCCAATAATCTGATAGACATTTAATCGATCAAGTAAGGTTATTGTTTATTGTATCAGTATCCTCTTTACTGAATTTGATTGGATTCCAACATCCTCGACCCTGAATTTGACTAGATTCCAACATCCGTCTTCCGAAATTCATTGCATATCTTGGTCGAGATCCATCCTCGTCTCTGTACGAAAGTAGGTCGGACAGAGATTGAAATTAATTTTCTTTGGTCATACATACGTATGGATCAAGCTAGCAAGTTGGATGCTGATAGGGTTTGTAGTACTGCACTGCACCTTCCGGGAAGGATATATGTTACCATTAATTTGCGCACTAATTAAAAATATCCCTGTTGACTGAATTGAGTACTGTAATAATATAGATGCAGGTAGTTGCAGACAAAGTTGCATATCGCTGCATTCTCCAGGTGTAGCTAGGGAAGGCACGAACTATACAGTGTTAATTTCTGTCTGGTTAGTCACGGCTGATTAGGACGATCGCTCTGGGTTACGACACGCAAGGCTCCAGTTGAATTCTTCGCTCTCCCTTCTTCCTCGTCTCCTCACTGCTTGTGATACATTCATGTTGAGACAAATAGTGAGAGGGGATTGGTTGTTCAGTAGTGCTCGTGTTCTTACAAGTTTGCGTACGCATGCATCAACCAAGGCGAAGACGTCAACAGCTATTACGTACACAGAAAATGACGGTGGGATCGGATGCTGCTAACACTTAGATTATATCCAAACCACTGTTTCTGATCCAACTCTCCGAGCGAAGATACAGCTTGGCTGATTAGGCCGTTCCGATCCTGACGTGATAATCAAGCTCGGAAAGATAACGTTTGAATCTAGAGCTTTGGATCTGAAATGAACACGTAAGATGAAACCAAAGTCCATAGACAACTGAGTTGAACAACGGAATGACTGATGACTGCATATCGTTATATCGCAATGTCTGAAGGATGTGTCTGTAAAAAAGGTAGTTTTTTATGGCGTCAACGTTTACCGATGACTTAAGGCTGTATATAAACGCTAGCTCGGTGCAAAGGCAACTTAGAAGATCCAATTAAAGTATCTTGTTGTTTGCCTTGCCTCCACTGGTACGCTTTTCGTTACGTGCATGCTCCAAATTCATCTATTCTTTTATCTTTCTTTTTCACTTTTTACTGTTCTGTCGGTCTAGCTAATATTTGAAGTATCTATAATTTAAATCAGCCCTCGGCTTGCCCTTCATCAATATTTGAACTTAATTGGAAGAGCTAGTTCCTGAGTTCAGATGTATGTTTCGGGTGTTTTAGGCGTTGTTACCTACCTCACATGCATCTGAGCGTGTGCTTCTCATTAATAGTTTCTCTGATAACATAGACGATTCATATATATATATATATATATATATATCAAATTA
>LAPY01000010.1:163611-175657 GCA_000970635.1 Eragrostis tef
CAGCAGCTCGTCCCCGCGATCGATACTCTGCTCCTGAACCCCTTCCAAGGTTCGGATCGCTCTGGGACCCTCCCTTTGTCTCCCCGATGCACGCAATTCAGTTTGATCGAAACTCTCGTGGTGGGAGATGTTCATTTATGGTGTTTTCGTTGGGCTTAGTCGATGAAGCCACGCTCCTCGAGATCGCGCAGCAGCGGTACAACGCGGGGGATTACAGAGCTGCACTCGAGCACTGCAATGCGTTGTACGCGGAGAACCCGAGGCACTTGGAGAACCTCCTGCTGCTCGGCGCCACCTATTACCAGGTTTTCCCGCGAAATTCAGCCTTAAGTTACTCTTGCGTGCTATTTGGTGTGACTCGGAGCGGTTGTATTGATGCCTCGTACTTGTATCTAAAAAATGTTTAGCCGCGGGAGTTCGACATGTGCATCGCGAAGAATGAGGAGGCCATCGCAATCCAGCCCAATTTCCCGGAGTGCTTTGACAACATGGCAAATGCATGGAGGGTGAGGCCATTTTCTCAGTAGAATTTTGGATGGCAATCTGCGAGATTTGTTTTGTCACGTGTTATTTTTGGTTCTATTGTCTATTGCAGGAGAAAGGTGACATAGATCGTTCCATCCAGTACTATCAGCATGCAATTCAGGTAAGATTGGTATCTGAAGATTGAAGCTGAAACGGGGCATGTTTTCCTTGTCATGAGACTCAAAATTGAGATTGGAAGGTGCTAGTGATGGGTTTACATGGGAGCGTTTCTATGCTTTCACGATTATATGAACTCGGAAGATGTATGAACAAAATATGGAATCAAGTTCGCTTAATGTTGTTGATCAGTGATTTGGCCATATAATGTTGATTCATGTTCAACTCCCTCCTTTTCGTCACTAGAAACACTTTTTTACTTGTTATAACTAGATAGCTCCTAATGATTAGTAATAGTGCACATTGTCACTCAAACTTGGGTGGTCTTAGCACATTGTCACCCTCAACCAACTGAGCAAGGTTCAGTTCCTATTTGGCTTTGTTTTTATTAACCTGTAGCTTTTTGATCTGTAAATTGGGAAGGTATTGGAAAAAGTGTCCACCACTGTTTACAGGAATCGTAATTTGGAGAGGTATTAAAACGGCATATAACTCATTGTAGCTCCGGTGGGCCAAATTTGCGTGCACCTGAGTTTCCAATTATCTGTGGTATGTGTTCCATACCTTGATCAACAAACGAGCAGGTGATGTTTAACTAAAACTGAGCTAGTGATGTTTAACTGTTTGACATATATTTCAGTCACAATATTCAATAAATAAGCTCAGTACCATGCCATAAGATAGAGAAAGGCAACATTTTTTTTAGGTTTCCATCTGTACGTTTTGTATATAAGATGCAACCCTGCAGTGCTTGTGTTTTTAAATATTCGCTTACTGTAATTTTTGTAATGAGCTTTCAGATTAATGCTAAACTACAATTTTGTAGCTCCGACCTACCTTTGCTGATGCATTCTCGAACTTGGCAAGTGCTTATGCTCGAAGAGGAAATCTCATGGAGGCAACCAAATGTTGCCATCAAGCGCTTGCACTAAATCCTCGATTGGTAATTGCCAGCTACTCTTGTTGATTTGGTTCTAGTGAATCAAACTTCTAAATTGACCTAGCCTTCTGGAAGTTTTGATTGATCACATTGCAAATTTAGGTTGATGCATACTGTAATCTTGGCGATATATTGAAGGCACAAGGATCGTATAGAGAGGTAAGTAACAAAACAAAAACTTATGGATTGGCCATCGCTTATGCACTTATCTGTCTTGGATTGGAAGTCACTTTATAACAAAACAAGCATTTCGTACCAAGTATCACCCATGAATTTTGCTTTTCTAAATGATATTATTTTAGAAACTATGCGGTCATGCCTCATTTGTTTCCAAGTTTATTGTTTTTCCTATCAGTAAATCAGTTCTTTCACTCGCTGGTTATGGAGCATGAAGGTTGTCCTGACATCACTTTATTAGCAAGTGACATATCCATTGAAATTCGTAGCATCCTGACAAATTATTGTTCAAAGGACATAGCAGATGTACCCTTTTGGACTATGAACAGTTGAACATTGCAGTTTTTGGTTGAACTAACTCGGATATGACATAATTGTAACTGACTTTATCTCCAAAGTTTTGGCTCCAACCGAATATTGGACACTTGTTATGCTTCCTTGGATTAACCCATTGTAACGCCGCTTTACAATAATGAGCAAGCACTGTGATATGGTGTTTGCATTGGTGATTACACACTTATTTGGAGTTGGAGATTGATGTGGCTTGCATCTTGTGCAGGCATACAGCTTCTACAAAGAGGCTGTGAGCATAACACCTAGTTGTGCAAGTGCATGGTATAACATTGCTGGAATTTTCATGCACTGGGGTGATTGCAATAAGGCAGTTCTCTACTATAAGGTGTGTGTTCTGCCTTGGCTTGACATTGCTTCTTGTTGTTGATGCAAGAACCCACATATTACAGTTTTATTCTTAGTGAATACATATCTCCACCAAAGAAATTACGTAAAGAATTAATTAATTTGGTGTTTCTACACCATGTAAAATACTTTAAAGCCTGGTTCAGTTCTTACTATTGCTCTTGCTGTGCAATGGTACTTTTTATGACCAATGCAACAACATTCTAATTCTTCTAAGAATTTCTTATATCATCAGGAAGCAATCAAATTCAAACCGACATTTTACGATGCCCACATGAACTTGGGCAACCTTTACAAGGTATCATTCTGTTTCCTTTATCGATTTTCATGTGAAAATATCCTTCTGACATCTTTTATGGAAATATTTCCTTTTTAGGCTGTTGGAATGTTTCAGGATGCAATTGTATGCTATCTGAATGCAGCACAAGCAAGCCCACAAAATGCAATAGCTTATGGTGAGTGTATATTTTACACTGTGATAGTCTGATAGACACTGAGTAATAAGAGAAGTGAACCATTGATTGTCAACTGAAACCTGACTTTTGGAATAACCATAGTTAGTTTATGTGATGTAATGAGTTACTTTTATCTTTATATTTATTTAATTTTGCTAGTTAGTTCTTGTGGGTTTCATCTCTATCCTGCCCCTAGTTACTTGCGACTAAAAGGCTCTCTTGTAGTTGCATGAGTTATTTCCATCTGACATTGGATGCTATTATTTGGATTTGATTTAAGGATTACTATTTTAGGGATTGCAACTATCAGTTAGTTGTGGATATTGCATGCTGCACAGAAAGTATACACAAATTCACTGAAATATTCAACCACGAATGTGTCTCTGTCCTAATGAGGCTGTCTATTTGCAGGTAACCTTGGCGACACTTACTATGAATGAGGCCAGCTGGATCTTGCTATTCTAAGCTATAGACATGCCATTAATTGTAATCCGTCATATGTTGAAGCATACAATAATCTGGTTCGTTTTTTTTTTGTCTGTTATTAATCGATGCTATATAGACCCTTGCTTCCTTTTGTCATAAATCAGGACACTTTATGTATTTTTTATTCCATCGGAAGGGAAATGTTTTAAAAGTTTCTGGAAGAAACGACGAGGCAATTGGTTGCTACCAGGTTGACATCGTCTTGATTTTCTTTTTTTAATGATTTTATGTTTACAGTACCCTAACATAGATTTCTGTCACACGTGGTTGATGTACACAGACATGCCTTGCTCTTCAACCGAACTCGTATAACTTCGTATAATTAAAGAATTAATTAATTTGGTGTTTCTACACCATGTAAAATACTTTAAAGCCTGGTTCAGTTCTTACTATTGCTCTTGCTGTGCAATGGTACTTTTTATGACCAATGCAACAACATTCTAATTCTTCTAAGAATTTCTTATATCATCAGGAAGCAATCAAATTCAAACCGACATTTTACGATGCCCACATGAACTTGGGCAACCTTTACAAGGTATCATTCTGTTTCCTTTATCGATTTTCATGTGAAAATATCCTTCTGACATCTTTTATGGAAATATTTCCTTTTTAGGCTGTTGGAATGTTTCAGGATGCAATTGTATGCTATCTGAATGCAGCACAAGCAAGCCCACAAAATGCAATAGCTTATGGTGAGTGTATATTTTACACTGTGATAGTCTGATAGACACTGAGTAATAAGAGAAGTGAACCATTGATTGTCAACTGAAACCTGACTTTTGGAATAACCATAGTTAGTTTATGTGATGTAATGAGTTACTTTTATCTTTATATTTATTTAATTTTGCTAGTTAGTTCTTGTGGGTTTCATCTCTATCCTGCCCCTAGTTACTTGCGACTAAAAGGCTCTCTTGTAGTTGCATGAGTTATTTCCATCTGACATTGGATGCTATTATTTGGATTTGATTTAAGGATTACTATTTTAGGGATTGCAACTATCAGTTAGTTGTGGATATTGCATGCTGCACAGAAAGTATACACAAATTCACTGAAATATTCAACCACGAATGTGTCTCTGTCCTAATGAGGCTGTCTATTTGCAGGTAACCTTGGCGACACTTACTATGAATGAGGCCAGCTGGATCTTGCTATTCTAAGCTATAGACATGCCATTAATTGTAATCCGTCATATGTTGAAGCATACAATAATCTGGTTCGTTTTTTTTTTGTCTGTTATTAATCGATGCTATATAGACCCTTGCTTCCTTTTGTCATAAATCAGGACACTTTATGTATTTTTTATTCCATCGGAAGGGAAATGTTTTAAAAGTTTCTGGAAGAAACGACGAGGCAATTGGTTGCTACCAGGTTGACATCGTCTTGATTTTCTTTTTTTAATGATTTTATGTTTACAGTACCCTAACATAGATTTCTGTCACACGTGGTTGATGTACACAGACATGCCTTGCTCTTCAACCGAACCACCCTCAAGCTCTGACAAACCTTGGGAATGTTTATATGGAGAGGTGAGTGTTATTAGGATTATTCCCCCAATAAAAGTTTTATTAGGATTTAGGATGTGGATCTTTTTGTTCAGATTGTGGCAAAATTATCTTTTGGATGTACTTGCAGGAGCATGATGGACATGGCGGTTTCACATTTCATGGCAGCGCTTAAAGTTACTACTGGATTGTCTGCACCTTACAACAATTTAGCGATAATTTACAAACAGCAGGTTCTTGTGTATTTAACTATTTCATTCTACCAAATAACTATTTTTGATATTTACATATTGTGTTTAAGATACAATTCTTCATAATTATGTTTTTGCATATATAATATTGTTGATATGACTGGTTTTCCTCATTATTGAAATAGGGAAACTGCGCTAATGCCATTGCATGTTATAATGAAGTACTCCGTGTTGATCCTTTGGCCGCTAACTGTCTTGTGAATAGAGGGAACATTTTGAAAGAATCAGGCAGAGTCAATGAAGCAATACAAGACTATTTTCGGGCTGCTACAATCAGACCAACTATGGCTGAAGCTCATGCGAATTTAGCATATGCGTATAAAGACACGTAAATGCATTTCCTATCTAAATTATTGCCAGTTTGTGCACTGAAAGACAGCTTAGCCATATTATTGCTCGCTTATACACAGCCATCTTTGTATCATTATTTGCAGGGGCCTAATGGAAGCAGCAATTGTCAGTTATAAGCAGGCTTTGCAATTACGCCCAGATTTTCCCGAAGTTACCTGTAATCTCTTGCACACGCTACAGGTGTGATAAAATGTCTGCAACTTCATCTATTCATTTTATCTGGCATGCGCAGTCTTTGATTATTTCATTAATGATAAACCAGGGCATTGTATGGTATGCTAGCAGAGGTTAGGAGTTATTTCTAGTTGAGTAACCTCTTACATCAAAGTGGACACAATACACGAGAAGCAAATGGAATTTCATAGCAACCAGGATGCTTATTGACATGAAATGTCAGCTGATCCAGTCTGTTTTGTTTGATTTACCTTGTTTCGTTGCAGTGTGTATGTGATTGGGATGATAGAGAAGCGAAGTTCACTGAGGTTGAGGGAATTATCAGGAAGCAAATAAAGGCATGTGATTTCCACACCTTCATTCTTTAATTGTTTTATTCTTATATTTTAACCTAAAGGGGTCCTTTGCTTTGCCATATCTTATTCGATCACTGTTCCAGATGTCCCTTCTCCCAAGTGTACAACCATTCCATGCTATGGCATTCCCAATTGATCCAACTCTTGCACTGGAAATCAGGTTAGGCTTTTTTTTTGTACTGGCATTAGTAATCCTCTTGATAGAAATAAACCGATGGTAAATTTCTAACCACATTTTTGAAATGGCATGTTTAACATTATTTTTGTTTCAGTAAAAAATATGCAGAACATTACTCTTTGATTGCATCACGTTTTGGGCTTCCAGTGTTTACACATCCTACTCGTGCTCCTATCATGACCGTTGGCAGAACTTCACGGCTAAGGATTGGGTACAAGATCTGCCTTTGCTACATGCTGCTTTGACTTCTGAGTTGCTACTCCTGACAAACCCTGTTTATCCATTTGGTTTCCAGATATGTGAGCAGTGACTTTGGCAATCATCCTCTGTCTCATCTTATGGGCTCTGTATTTGGAATGCACAATAAAGGCACTGTAGAGGTTACATAGTCTTCTGCCCGGTCATTTTTCGACGGATTTATTGCCATTCTGTCTAAGGATTCTGTTGAAGGTGGAAATACTTATTTATGAACTAATATGCTCAGGTTTTCTGTTATGCCCTGAGTCGCGATGATGGTACTGAATGGAGGAAGCGTATTAAGGGTGAAGCAGAGCACTTCATCGATGTGTCAATGATGTCATCTGATATGATTGCAAAAGTTATCAATAAAGATAAGATACAAATTCTTATAAATCTTAATGGATATACAAAGGTATGTATTTCCTCGAAACATCAGTCATCATATCATTACTTTAATGTAGACAATGCCATTTTCTCGAACCTTTTTTTATTTTGCTGATTTTTGCCCCAAAATTGGTCCGGCTCATGATTTGCATAAACCTTTTAATAAGAATCCGAGCTGTACTTCCCGACACTGATCCTCAAGTCCAATCTTGGAAATATATCAACCTCAAGAAAGAATTGAATTTGATAACTTAATAAGGGGATGGCATTGGAGTTGTGAACAGTTTAGCAATATGGTAGCTAATTTCTGGCACTACTGTGTTTAACTGGTATTTTTTGACCCATTACTTTAAAGCTTGTCATCTTGATCTGCTTTTCTTATACAAAATTCTGTTTCCGATTAAGTGCATTTTTTTATATTTGCCTCAGGGTGCACGCAATGAAATTTTCGCCATGCAACCGGCACCAATCCAGGTTTCCTATATGGGATTTCCTGCTACCACTGGAGCAAGTTATATTGATTATTTGATTACTGATGAGGTTAGCATTGAATTTCTGTGTTATCTTCTATTCTAATGGCAAGTCCTTTCTTTACCATCGTATTAATTTTTAAATTTATGTTCTGACAGTTTGTCTCGCCATTGAAATATTCACATATATATTCAGAAAAGCTTGTACACCTTCCCCACTGCTACTTTGTGAATGATTATAAACAGGTATGTTTAGAATATTTGCGTTATATATATTAGGGAAAAGTAATGATTTAGTTCTCCAACTTTTGTCCCACTCCATTTTTCGACCTTTTCTCATGGATCTGTTTTCGTTTCAAAGTTTTCTGCCTTGATATTTTTATCATGTTATTCAAAAAATGATCCTTTAATACCATTATGTAATTGACATGAGGTTCCTGAGGTGTTTAGGGAGCAAATTTTAACCTTTCTTCCCTTAATATTTATATTCTTCCAAAATGAATCATACGATGCTACGATGAAGTAACACAATAAGATATGTTCCTGTATACCAGTTTATATACATAACATCGTTTACTTTGCTATAGAAAAATCAAGATGTTCTCGATCCTGTTTGCCCACACAACCGAGCTGACTATGGCTTGCCAGAAGATAAATTTATTTTTGCATGCTTCAATCAGCTCTACAAGATGGACCCAGATATATTTAACACCTGGTAAGTTCGTAATATATATTACTGCTAATATGCATTTAATGTGTATTATTACTAATTTCATTGTTTGAAGTGAGCGATTACATGAGATTCCCCCCAAGGGTACGTTTTGCATGTTGAGTCCCCAAGATTATGTAGTACTCCGAAGTCCATGATACGTGTTACTGCTCATGCTTACTGCTTATGCAGTTTATGTAGATTATTCAGATCTCAGCAGCAACTAATTGCATCGTTTTGAGTGGAAATTTTATGGTATACTCTCTTCAGTCACCTAAGGGCTAAGAGTGACAATTTAGATGTTTTTCGTCTACGAAGGAAATTTTGACCACTAGTTTCTGATGTAACGTTAAACTATAAGTCGAAGGAAAACCGATTGAATTATATAACTCAAAGGGAGTACTTTAGGATTATATATAATCTTCATATTCCCAGTTAAATACGGTTAAATACACATAAAGAATCAGACAGAAGCTTAAAATACTTTTTAAATGGATTAAAATGTTCTTTATTGCAATGACCAGTATTTTCTTACAATAATCAGTATTATTTGGTGCATAGTCTCACATCCTCTCTCTCTCTCTCTCTCTCTCTCTCTCTTGGAAAATCAGGTGCAATATTCTCAAGCGTGTACCAAACAGTGCTTTGTGGCTGTTGAGATTTCCAGCTGCTGGAGAAATGAGATTGCGTTCATGTAATATCCCGTCTCTATCCTCTCGTGCGTACTTGCCTGCCTGCATTTAACTCTGCAGTTTTGACAGATGCAATTCAGCAAGGAGTAAGGGCAGATCAAATAATATTTACAGAAGTTGCTGCAAAAAACGAGCATATCAGACGCAGTGCCTTGGCAGACCTCTTTCTTGACACGTAAGCTTTCACACATTAATTTATCATAAACTGTTCCTTTTTTTTTCTTTGGCAAAGCTCTGAATTTACTAATTTGAATGAACAGCCCGCTGTGTAATGGTCACACAACTGGTACAGATGTATTATGGGCTGGCCTCCCAATGGTTACACTTCCTCTGGAGAAAATGGCAACAAGGGTTGCAGGTTCACTCTGTCTAGCTACCGGAGTTGGGGAAGAGATGATAGTAAATAGGTTAGTCTTCTTAACAAAGAACCAGTAATTTATTTTCCTCATTGTTGAACCCTTTTTTTTTGGTATAACAATATTATCTGTTATTCAGCCTGAAAGAATACGAGGAAAGGGCTGTGTTTCTAGCTAATAATCAATCAAAACTTCAAGCTCTTACAAGTAGGCTCAAGGCTGTTCGGATGACCTGTCCTTTGTTTGATACAGCTCGTTGGGTAACATTTCAACGTTATTTGAATTCCATACCTTATCTTTTCATAATTGGCAATCTCAAATGAGTGTATAATATTTGCAGGTAAGGAATCTGGAGAGGGCATATTTGAAAATGTGGCAACTATATTGCACTAGCAGTCATCCTCACCATTTTAAAGTGGTGGAAGATGACGCCCTGTTTCCCTTTGACCGATAAACAGCGTTAGCAAATGCTGTAAATATTTATGCGAGGTATGTATATTCAGATGAGTTATATGGGATGATCTATTACTTGCTTCTTTTGAGGCCTCTACAACAGCTAAGAGAAAGTGGATCCTACTGAGAGGTAACAGAAACCTTTCTTCAGTTAACTTTGAACTGATTAACATACCTGTATCAAAATCAAGAGGAGCATAACTAATCTGATAAGGAAAATCTGCTCCTTTTGAGTTCTCGATTGTAGTGAACTGACAAACCATAGTGAGCTTGATATCCTGATCATTGTTTGGAGTGGATCCTTTCATGTTTATGGACTTGATCAACTGGCAAAAGAATGCACTGCAAACCTCTGTAACCTGTATCAGGTCGTTGCAAACCTATGTATGGCCGTTTCGCCTCGCTTTGGGATTGGTATTTCACCGTTCGCTGGTACTAATGACATTTGACGAGATATGCAGATTGCTTCATTTTCGAGATGGACCACACGACGCATCTTCTCAGTTAGGCCGCGGCTCTGGAACCGCTGTTGTTGGGATCACGGAGACGCATGCTCTGTTTAAAATTCTCTTGTAGTCTTCGTATTTGTTGCAGGTTTCTTGTGCTTCGCCAAAGCTGCTATCGTCAGTTTCATCGGCATCAGTCCTGTGTGCATCATTCACATTTCACAGACACAAGATGGAAGGCTTGATTAAGCTTGTGGCTGAGCAGACGCACGTTGTACCGCGCCCAGCTGTGCAATGCCATGGCACACATTCATCAGCAGGGCGGACGCAAGTTCCGCAAAAAGGGAAAAAAAAAAAAGAACATGGGCAGGAGTACTATTGACGGATGACTCATTTATATGGCTGCATGCCAGGACAGAGTAAGAAGTCCATCGTTTCCATACCGCGGTAGGCGCCTTGCAACAAATGCGTGGATGCAAGTGCCGGAGACTCGGATTGAAGTGAAGATGAGTCCATGACGAACTATAGCAAGCTAGTCGACTGTGAAAAAACAATACATAACCAAGCATCAAATCCAGTTTAATCTTAGTAAGAATGTGCTAATACACTTAACAGTATACACAATTTAGCTCCCAAGCTACTACCAAATGTGAGAAACCAAGCAAAACAGAGGAATTTGAACGAATTTTAAGGTAGATGGAGGCCATTTCACTCGATTTTCTGGTGCGCACATAAGATTACGACATGACATATGCGCACAAACTCGATGACTAAACCATGAATTCTACAGCTGCTTTGTCGCGGACGAGCGCGCGGGACTGCAGCCAGGCCTTGACAATCGACGATCGACGGCAGACGTTCCCATCCTGAGCAGAGATGCAGAGAACCGGAGAGGCCGAGCAACCGGCACATCCCTGTTCCTCGACGTTCTCGAGGTCCATGGTCCATCCTCCCGTCCACCAGAGCTCGTCGGCCGAGAGCGTTGACACGAGGAGCACAAGGTCGAGGCCGAGGAGGCGCAGGCAGTACAAGGAGCACCGATTGGAAGCCATTGCTGGTTGCGTTCGTTGGGAAATTGCCCTTGGATTGAGCACTTCGAGCCGAGCTGTACGGGTGGCGTCCACAGCCGATGCGCGCGCGTGCAGACAGGAGGGACACGTAAACGAAGCTGAAAGGCGGGCGCGTGCGGCGCCTTGGCGCGGCATGCGGGCTTCACGTGGGACGTGGCCGCCGTGCGGTGTACCGTACCAGGTGAAGCCATTCTGGTCCGAGGAGCACATGCTGACAAAACGTGTGACCTCCTTTTTTGTCACTGATGTCGGGTTTGTTGTTGCTTAGGAAGTTAGGAAGGGTCGTGTTTTCATGCGTGCACGGTGATCACTGATCAGCCTTTCGAGTAAACAAAGACGCAACGTACTAGTACCAGTAGGCTAGTATCTGTGAAAAGAGGAGAGAGTGATCAGCCTTTCATGTCGTGGCAGGAAACGCGATATGCAGTTATCCCTTGCAGGGTACTTGTCTTGGTTTCTGTCAGTAATCACTGTCACAGCTCATCAATGAGCATACATCCATTCTTCTGATTAATTCGATAACCTCGTGACCAATCTAGCAGCTGAGATAAAACAGACAGCATAGGCGCATACCATCAAGAAGAAAGAAGATCAACGATTTTTATTGTCTTTCTCTGACCGCTTTGTACAATAGCCTTCGAAACATCGATCAATCGCCGCAACTTTCATCTTCGCTCTCTACCACGGATTACTATACCCATACTACAATACAACACTGTTATTCATTTTTCCATGGTCTGCGAGATGGCAGGCCAAGAGTCACAGAAACACTGCTATACTTCTCAGTACAGCACCGCTTTCATGCTCCGCTTAATAATTACTTGGCGGCGGCCGGCGCGAACGTGAGCAGCGTGCGCGACTCGAGCCAGGGCTTGACGACGACGACGGCGTCGAACACGCGCTCCTCGCCGTCCACCTCGACCTCGACCGCGGCGACGCGGAGGTAGTACTTGAGCCCCGACACGACCTGCCGCTGCGCCGCGACCACCCTGGCGAACTCGAGCCTGCCGCCGTC
>LAPY01000010.1:195049-217137 GCA_000970635.1 Eragrostis tef
TCGCCCGCCTCCTCGCCGCCGGCTTCCGCCGGAGCAATGCCGATGCCCGGCGCCGCCGGGATGGACGTGATCAAGTGCCGCGCCGTCGGGTTTTTCCCGCCTCCGGCCGCAGCGCCGGCGGCGAGGATCAAGTAGCTCCGCTGTCTTCATTCTCCGGGGCGATCGTTCGATGATCGATCGCCACCGTTTTCTTGTAGAGAGATTAATTAGTGCGAGAGTTTCGTTTTGACTTTTTGAGTTGCTCTCGAGTTATTATTATCTTGTACAGAAATTTTTGTTCGAGACTATCAAGAGCGAATTGTTCTTGCACATCATTTTAAAAGGTGTGATACGAGAAATCATTAACTACTCCACTCATCAGTTAAGCTCATCTTTCCTTACAAAGCATGATGAAGTTTACATAATAAAGAAAAAAGAGAAGAGGAAAAGAATATGAAGAAATGATGTACGCGGCGGCAGGTGTTGTTCATCGGATCAACATGGGCAAGACGATAGCATTGTTTATAGTACTTTGTTTGCGATGTGCTTGTCGGCCAAGGGATTTAATACTGCGAACAAAGCAAGACCGGGCTCGCTGTGATCTGCGTTTGATATTTTCACTTTGAAAATCAGCAGCATCCTGATAAGCACATGGTGGTTGTTCTACAGTAACTCTCTTGTCTTCTGGAGCGTTCACCAAATTTTATTTTTGTCGGTATACTTAGCACCAACAAATAATCTGAAACTGAACTGCTCATAAAGCATCATGAAACAAGGACTTGTATGTATGCTTTCCTGATTGAATGATCTGCACTCTGCATGCAGACAATGGGGTTCAGTTCATGTATCTGCCTCGTTAGAAATGATAATAGTCGATCAGCCATTCGATCCTAAGCGTTCGTAGTCTAAACTTTTAAGATGCCTTCATCTTTGTAAAATGGAGGCACATGCATGTTCTCGAAGAAAAAAGAAAAGCCTTTCATATATGTGCAGACTACTGTACCATAGTATTTGGCAGCAGAATCCATGCAACAAAAAATCACAAAAATAATTCCCATCAAGCAAAAACGGATTGGATAGAGGAGAAAGGCGACCGAAAATAGTTGTCAGTGGTCCGGCGTTAGATGGATAATGGAATAATTGGAGCGACGACGGGACTTGTCACTTCGATGTATCATCCTGTCGACACCGGCGGGGCCATGTGTGCCCACTCCATCCTCTCGTCAAAACCGCGCGCGATCGAGAGCTTGCTCAACGTACACAGATCGAGTCGCAGACATCCGGCGGCTGATCGATGAGGCCAGGCTTTGGTTGGCTGCTTCCTGAACCCGCGCGCCTAGAAACGCCACGGCTACAGCTTAGCTGCAGGGAAAAGGACGTTTTACACACTTGTACCCGGGTGGAGGCAGCCGGGAACGGACGAGTTATCGCCGTGTCCCCTCGCTCTCGCTCGGATGGTTCCCGCCTCCATCTGATCTGGCGATGGCGAAGCACGCAGGTAGCCAGCCACAAGATTGTATATCTACGTATCTCTCAGGTGCTTCAATCAACTCCCACTTATCTTGACTGGATAGATATGGAGTTCGAGTCATCAACGTCCCAGATACATCGAGAGGTACGCTGAGGATGATTCTGGAGTTGTATCGTTTTCGATCAGATCGACTCTGGTAACATTTTAATTAATTAAGGTTATACTATATGTTAGAGTAGTGTGGGCGACTACAGCTTAAATAAACTCACAGGTTCGAGTACCGAAAGAATCATAGCCAAAAGTTCAGCCATTCCCAAACCCAGAGTAGTTTCTTTATAAAAAAATAAATGCAAAAACAAGTCTAATGAACCATCTGAATGGAGAGCAATCATTAAATGGATAGATAAAATACTTCAATGTGCATATTCATAAGGTCTACGAACAATTTGGCTGCGAGTATAACAATCAAAAGAGATATATGTGCATCTACTTTGCAGCTACACGACGCGCCGCACTGTCCCAACAATCTAACATGCACATACTTATTTTTTTTTCACAAGAATGAAGAAGACAACGCCAATGTATGACATTGACACAACGGCCCCGTAAACCAGAACCACTTGGTGCTACCAGATACGGGCATGTGTCATGACTCGCCTAGTGGTCTGTGGATCATTCATCTCATTGCATGAGAAGTGCGCTCCATGCTTGTCTGTTCTTCTCTGTGTGCCGAAACGCGGGTTAGGTCTGCACCACCAGCTGAATGGGTTAGTCCCATACATGTGTCAGGTAGCCACTCGCGCATGAGTACGCATGGATCACGCGCTTGGGATTATTTCAAAGCCTGACAAATGCACAATGACAAAAATGTTCTTGATGTGACTGGGTGGTGAAAATGCTTTGGAAATTCTCCTGGTCCGGGCTTTGCCAGGAAAAGATCAGTAGTCATGCCAACCTCTGGATGGCTGTCTGTTGACCTGGTGGATTTTCTGGATTAAGGGACCTTTTTGAGGTACAAAGTGAATCCATCTTGAAGATTTCTTTTTCTTTGTTTAGTGTCTCTCTTATCTTAACATTTTGTTTAGTACTCTTTTTTGGGAATTGCTTTGAATTGTTCTACTTAATAAAAAAATTTAACTTGTGGCGTGCTGAAAGATTCTTCTTTCATGACCGGATTGTTAACTGGGATTAATATTTGTGCGGCACGTGTTTCTAATGGCCATTCCTATGTATTTGAAGCTGTTCAAACTTTGGGCTACGTACACAGATAGTTACATCGATCTCAATCTGGATATACACTAGTTTACTGTGGCTTAACGCGCTGTAACAGCTACTTCATGCCTCACAGTGTGCTAATCCCTTCGTTATAGCCCCATAGGGGAAGTAGATTAAGCCTAGCTAAGTCCTAGATTATTGCCTCGCTGTCCACATGGTTACCCAAAAGAATAGCAAAATGCATCCTGTTGCTGATATTATCGTATAAACTAACCCTTCAAAATGTGTTTTGAGAGTACTGAAGCAAATGGCTAGAGAAGTTGATGGCATAGCACCAAAGGCCAAGTGGCATATTCCCGGCATAGAATTAGAACCTAATAGATGAGATCGAAGCTCCGATGACTGCTGAGTAAACAATGTTATCTTCGTCCCATGGAACAATTGACGCTACTGACTAGCCAGAGAAGGGTCACATCACATGAGCTTTGTTTAGGCTAATCATGGGAATAGAATTTTGTTGGAGCCAGACTTCTTTTCACTCTTTCATCTTTTCCTGATGAACCAAAAGCTAATATAGTATGAAACAATGTCATAAAGCAACCAGACATTCGTACAGTTTCTTCAGTGATGACTCTGGAAGAACTTGCTTAACACTTGAAATTTACACTTCGTACTGCAATCAACATCTAGAGACCAAGCGCGTTACTCTGTTACAGAGTTTCTTTTATTGACTTTGTTTTTGCGCTCATGTTGGAATGGAATTTATTCAAACATATGCTGAAAACCATGCATTTGATAAGCTAGCTCCATCTGGCTACCATTTTCCACAACATAATGCCAGTTATCAATTCAAGCCTTTTACATAATTAAAGTTTATGAAAAGCCTAGATGTACTAACTTGTTCCTAGTAAACTAATGGCAGTCGCAATACGCATTTTCTGCAGCCAAAAGGTAGCAATCTCCACCTAACTGATAAGTAGTAAGAGACTGTCTCAACAGCAACAAAGTCAAGCTAGAACATACCTTTTCGTTTATCTTTTGTACCCTTTGCTTTCAGAAATAACATATCATTATCATATACAGTAATTTGAAGTACCACAAGGCAAGTGTCTGGGTAAGACCAAAACCATTTATGCACTTTCTAGAATACCTGCATAGGATAAAACAGAGAGAACACGAGAGCTCCCACGCCTCGAACAGTAACCAAATTTTGGAGCGATGGGAATATACAACACGTTTTAACGAGCATTGCAAGACATCTAAAAAAATAAAATAACAATATATGAATGATATAATTTGGGTGGCACTTATTGTGGAAAATTTGCCACATACCAAATTGAGATGTCAAGCAAATCAAACATATCCATAATACGAATATCAGTTAACTACCAAATGATCTGGAAACTACAGTTAGTCCACACACATTGACCTATATTCTAAAATATGGAAAGCAAGTTTAAACAAGTTGCAGTCTTGATCTATGCCTATCGACAGTTGCACCTGCACATCCTCTTGGTTCTTAATTTACAGCTGGGTACAGCCTGGTTGCAAGATGAGATGAACGAACTGCAATAGTATGAAGTGAGCCTTAAGATTAGTGGTACAGTCAAGTTACACAAAACCATGCAGATTAGTCATGTCATACATACCGTTTTTAAAAAATAGATCAGATAGTGCACACTCTGACCCAAAGTCTTCCTGAGGGGTGATCAAAGTCTCCTTCGTTGGTGAATCGAAAGTTGGGTTGTCCATGTATACATTGATGAAGAGCCACAGATGTCTCTTCACGTCATGCTTTCCAATGTTAAATTTCTTGAACACCTCGGAACTCAAAACGTTGTCGACAATCAGGTCTGTCACATAATCAACATGAGTTCCACCTGACGCAGTTGCAAATTTGTTTACAAAGCTGACCTGCAACAAAAGAGAGGTTCCATAAGAGACTGACCTACATCATAAGAAGCTCCTCAGACATATATCTAACCATCATTTATTTACCTGCTGGAACTGCCCTCCACTTAAACTCACACACACCTCCCACTGATCATTAACCTTCTCGCAAATCCTGGGAGAGGCATTTGTAAGTGATTAGAAACACAACTTGTAGGAGTTTTTGACTTCTGGATATCAAATTCAAGCTGATGTTTGTCTGAAACTATAACAAAACATGGGAGATGGAGATCACCCTTGGGAGAAAGCCAGATATACAGAAAGGCATACTGGGAGAAGCCATACGCGGTAGCATCTTCTGGCCATTGAACACAACTAGTACAGTTTCTCCAAGAATCCCACCATATCCAACTCTCTCTGCTTCATAAGGGCTACAGCATCATCTTCAAGATGGGTCATGTTGAACCGAGCAAGGTCAGGCTTAAAGGTGACCATGGTCCAGTTCACCCCCTTCCTGTAACCTGTAATCTGGGGCTCTGACTTCTTTCCCATGTTTTCAGAAAATACCTGCAAAAGTATTCAAAACATCATGCGTCCGGACAAAAATGTAGCTTTCCCTTAACAGGTACAGAGCAGCTTAATTCATACTGGGTGTCGATCCACAGTATATAGTCAGCTCTGAATTATAGCACTACATAAGGGTAACACTACAAATTATTGTGCCCCTATGCAAATAAAACTCATAAATTTTGTTGAAACTTCAGCATCTGCTCACAAACAACTAATGATCGACACTAAACCTGAGATCCTTCTTAAGCAACGTGATCAGATAGCAGACAAGAAACTATGTAGTGCTAAAGGAAAACTAATCATACCAATGTAAGAATGAGATCTCATCACTTCATTGCTGCCTCAATAAAAACGCGAGCCTTAGCCTCGCAATACCAATCAAATAATGCCCTAATCTGGTTTCACGATAAGCATGCACTAACAGATCTTTTCGGTTCCATAATCCTAGATGATAAATCGTCCTCTTAACTAGCCCGCCCCGTAATACCAACCCAACAACTAAAATAGACTGTAACGAAAGCCAATTTGTCGACGTGAATTAAGGAACAGGCAACACATTGCATGCACCTGCTTGTACTTTTTCTGGCCCGGACCGTCGGCGGTCTCAACGATGAACTCCGTGGAGAATATGTTAGCAAGCTTGACGCCTGTGATCTCACACTCCCATTGCAATCGTCGTTGCTGAGGTGGCCGAAGATCATTTCGCCCTCCTCCTCCCGGCGGACCTCAATCGGGTTGCCCTCGCCGCTGGCGTAGACGGAGATGCGACACTTGGCGGCGTCAACATCCACGCGGAGGATGCCCTCGCGCTGCTTGTTGTCAGCGGCGTAGACGAGGATGTCGTCGAAGATCTTGAGAAGCCCTGGTACGTATCTGACCTTGCGTTGAGTGAAGCGGTCGCCCTCGCAGAGCCAGAGCTTCTGCGTGCGCTTCTTCACCGAGCCGACGTACAAGTCCGGCGCCCGGAGGATTCGCTCCCGCAGCATCTTGCCGACTCCGCCTGTGGGCGCTCGTCGACGGTGGCTGTAATTTCCTGGCGGCGCATACCTTTTCATTACCTTTTGTACCCTTGCTTGCAAAAATAATACGGAGGAGTGACCGGGTAAAACAGATAGAATGAGAGCAGTGCAGGAAAAAGACATCCCAGGAAACGATTTGTTTCTTTTCCGCCAGTTATATTCTCATTCTCTTAGACTCTTATACAAAGCTAAAAGCTGCAAGTATCATTGATAGAACACTTTAACATCAGTATACACTATTGGTTTCAATTACACAAAATTTGGCAACGATTGTTAATGTCCAGAATGTGTCAGACAAAGATACAGTGAGTCTTGCGTATCCAAAGCTATTTTTCCTACCTATCTGTGGTAAAACAACAACATGCTAAGTACTGAGCTACGGCAAGATGCTTCGCAGCACATAATGTATCATGTGAGCAAAGTAGCCGTCATACTCTTCAACTTCTTCACTCGCGAAAGAAAAAAACACTCTTCAACTTCTATCTTTCTCGAACTCTGTCCGTATAATCTCAAGCAACATCTCATTCCATGTATCTACAGGTCCTGGCATGCACCAATGCAGACAATCCTGAGGCGGAGGCTTTCCATCTGGTCCTCTTTGTGTCTTCTTGTTTGGATCAGGACTTCTGTATGGACCTGGATGCCCATCAGCCCTGAAGGCAAAGGGTTCGGTAATGTCCATCAATTTCAACCTGGAACCGTGCTTCCCAGCATTCTCCACTGCCTTCCTAAAGCCTGTAACCTGTTTTTCATGCATCACATCAGTAAAACCGTTCCTCACCACCTCATCCAAGGGCTTGACCTTTCCAGTGCATGATCCACCAGTGTTCCATGCTCCACCTTCATAATGATCTGGTGAATATGAGCGTACAATAGCTAGGCCTGTGAAATCTGGGTTAGTTGCCACAGCTGTCAGGCAAGTCTCAACAGAGACACCAAAAGCATCAACATTGTTGATCTGCATCTTTCCAGCTTGACGAGGCCACCAAAGCTGCCCTCCAACAACATTCCCATTCTGGATATAGGCTGATCGTTTGGCAAACCAGTGCCCGGATGAGAGGACAAGTACATCAAACCTTGGGAGAAACTCCATGAAGGTCTCATCAGGGATATCAAGAAAAACCTTATCAATACCCTTCGGAGCAATGCCCACAGCTTCAGTTGACCTGTGCACTAACCAAGAAGACCAGACACGTGCAATAGTTGTTGAAGTTGATTTGAAGAGCCACTTGTGTATTTTACGGTTGCCACGGTTTTGTGGGACGTCTACCTGTTGAATTGGGAACCTCAGTTTTCTTCAAGAGAACAAAGCAGAATCTTAATGACATTCAGCTAGAAATGCATTCTAACATAGAACTGCAAGATCATTTTACGTTGATGTTTCGCTAGTATAGAGAGGAAAGCCTTAAGGTGCGATCAACAAAGCAAATCCATAGTCTTGCTTTAATCTTAGAAATAATATCGCACACAGTTATCAAACAAATAATCTTCCAGAATGTTATTAGTTCAAAAAAAAAAGTCTTCCAGACTTCCCCAAGAATTTCTAATATGTTGGAGCCTGATATGTTGACAAAGTGCAAACTATGAAGCAACTCTAACTTAGATTATCTTCATGTTCCTGAGCTATGTAAAGATCCAATCGCTTACAATCTTTTCCACGTCAGCAGTTGTTCTTCATGTTTTAATGGCTTTTTCATATAAGCTGATCAACAATTATAAAAAAAAATCTAACAGAATACAAAATAAATAATTAACAGCAATATCTGAACTCCAAACCAGGACTGAGTTAAGACTTCTATCTGAAGTCGAGAACATTTATTTCCTGTCAACTGGCACCACACAACAGTAATCCTGGTTCAGCATCACCAAGATCCCAAAACTGTTGATAAACCTTGACTGTGAGTGGTATTTCA
The DNA here is from genome assembly GCA_000970635.1 of Eragrostis tef. Lineage (NCBI taxonomy): Eukaryota > Viridiplantae > Streptophyta > Magnoliopsida > Poales > Poaceae > Eragrostis > Eragrostis tef. The sequence continues at coordinate 203,107 of LAPY01000010.1, forward strand.
ACATTTTCCAGAGAAACTATGTAGCCGCTTGTTACGAGCCTTTTTTTATTTTCACATGCAAAAATCCATATAATGCAGTTAGAGTAAGAATAGAAGTCATCATGGTTCATCACAAGTCGAAATGAAGAATTAATTCAGAGTAGATCATATGTAAAAAGGTCCAGGACTCCGCACTTTCAACTTCTTAAGGGAGACAAAACATGCCGATCAGTAAAATTGGTCACAGAAAATACTACGTAGGTTGCTATGAGCTTGAATTATATGACATCAATGCACAATCATGAACAGTAAAAGCAGAGTATCTCACCTGCCACAGAAGGCAGAGGAGGGATTCCATTTGATTCCGCGCAACTGAATCTCCAACAAAAGCAAGTGTCTTGCCTCTCATCAACTCCAAGAACTTCCTAGCATCGAAGCGTGGCAGGATGCACTGCTCCGGCTTCCATCTCCAGTTCTCGTATTCCTTATCCGGTCGCCCATTTCCCTGGCAGTTCTGCATCTGTGTGATCACTGGGCAAGAGTTGTTTGTATACAGTGGCCCAGCAGAATCAAGAACCCACTTCCCACGGTACAGATCGCAGGTGCCTGTACAATTGTAATGCGGAATGAGGATCAATTTATGCTATCCTAGTACTCCTATGTCATGAATCTAATAAATCACAGCAGTACAATGACAAATAACATCCAGTTCATGATAACAAAATGGAATGCTGTACAGAAATGTCAGGTAAATGGACTAGCTTCACCTTGCTCAGCCTTTTCAGACCCATTTGATGAATCCTCGTCAGGTGTCGCAGTGGTATCAGCAGCAACTGGATCCGGCACTTTGCTAACAACTGTTTCTGTAGGCGCAGTCTTGTCGCTCGAATTCATGTCACCACCCTGCCCATTCTGCTTCACCAAGGGTTCCCGGCCACCCTGCAACACTTCCCCTTGCAATGGGACATCAATTGCAGCATCGTTCTTCCCCCCATCAGCATGCTCAACGGAGGACGGCAGCTTCCCCGGGCCCGTAGCACGGACAGGCAGGTAATCGTACAGCGACGTCCGAGGCAGGGACGTGCCCACCGAGAGCGATATAACCACGAGCGTCAGTACCAGCTCAAGAAAAACCTTATCAATACCCTTCGGAGCAATGCCCACAGCTTCAGTTGACCTGTGCACTAACCAAGAAGACCAGACACGTGCAATAGTTGTTGAAGTTGATTTGAAGAGCCACTTGTGTATTTTACGGTTGCCACGGTTTTGTGGGACGTCTACCTGTTGAATTGGGAACCTCAGTTTTCTTCAAGAGAACAAAGCAGAATCTTAATGACATTCAGCTAGAAATGCATTCTAACATAGAACTGCAAGATCATTTTACGTTGATGTTTCGCTAGTATAGAGAGGAAAGCCTTAAGGTGCGATCAACAAAGCAAATCCATAGTCTTGCTTTAATCTTAGAAATAATATCGCACACAGTTATCAAACAAATAATCTTCCAGAATGTTATTAGTTCAAAAAAAAAAGTCTTCCAGACTTCCCCAAGAATTTCTAATATGTTGGAGCCTGATATGTTGACAAAGTGCAAACTATGAAGCAACTCTAACTTAGATTATCTTCATGTTCCTGAGCTATGTAAAGATCCAATCGCTTACAATCTTTTCCACGTCAGCAGTTGTTCTTCATGTTTTAATGGCTTTTTCATATAAGCTGATCAACAATTATAAAAAAAAATCTAACAGAATACAAAATAAATAATTAACAGCAATATCTGAACTCCAAACCAGGACTGAGTTAAGACTTCTATCTGAAGTCGAGAACATTTATTTCCTGTCAACTGGCACCACACAACAGTAATCCTGGTTCAGCATCACCAAGATCCCAAAACTGTTGATAAACCTTGACTGTGAGTGGTATTTCAACATTTTCCAGAGAAACTATGTAGCCGCTTGTTACGAGCCTTTTTTTATTTTCACATGCAAAAATCCATATAATGCAGTTAGAGTAAGAATAGAAGTCATCATGGTTCATCACAAGTCGAAATGAAGAATTAATTCAGAGTAGATCATATGTAAAAAGGTCCAGGACTCCGCACTTTCAACTTCTTAAGGGAGACAAAACATGCCGATCAGTAAAATTGGTCACAGAAAATACTACGTAGGTTGCTATGAGCTTGAATTATATGACATCAATGCACAATCATGAACAGTAAAAGCAGAGTATCTCACCTGCCACAGAAGGCAGAGGAGGGATTCCATTTGATTCCGCGCAACTGAATCTCCAACAAAAGCAAGTGTCTTGCCTCTCATCAACTCCAAGAACTTCCTAGCATCGAAGCGTGGCAGGATGCACTGCTCCGGCTTCCATCTCCAGTTCTCGTATTCCTTATCCGGTCGCCCATTTCCCTGGCAGTTCTGCATCTGTGTGATCACTGGGCAAGAGTTGTTTGTATACAGTGGCCCAGCAGAATCAAGAACCCACTTCCCACGGTACAGATCGCAGGTGCCTGTACAATTGTAATGCGGAATGAGGATCAATTTATGCTATCCTAGTACTCCTATGTCATGAATCTAATAAATCACAGCAGTACAATGACAAATAACATCCAGTTCATGATAACAAAATGGAATGCTGTACAGAAATGTCAGGTAAATGGACTAGCTTCACCTTGCTCAGCCTTTTCAGACCCATTTGATGAATCCTCGTCAGGTGTCGCAGTGGTATCAGCAGCAACTGGATCCGGCACTTTGCTAACAACTGTTTCTGTAGGCGCAGTCTTGTCGCTCGAATTCATGTCACCACCCTGCCCATTCTGCTTCACCAAGGGTTCCCGGCCACCCTGCAACACTTCCCCTTGCAATGGGACATCAATTGCAGCATCGTTCTTCCCCCCATCAGCATGCTCAACGGAGGACGGCAGCTTCCCCGGGCCCGTAGCACGGACAGGCAGGTAATCGTACAGCGACGTCCGAGGCAGGGACGTGCCCACCGAGAGCGATATAACCACGAGCGTCAGTACCAGCACCACCACCGACACGACGACGGTGACGAGCCACCTCCGGACTCCGCCAGCCCCCGCCGGGGCCTTCCTCCCCGGCACGCTCATGGGCATGGCCCCTCCGAGATCAACCCTCCCATCAGAACGGCATCTACAGCGGCGAACTCAGATCCAAGAAAAGAAAGGGATAGTGATAGAAGCTCAAGGAAGCGAGAAGGCGTACCAACGCGGGATTTGGGGAGGGAAGGGGACGGGGTCGGATTCGAGCCGGGAAGCGGGAGCGGCGGGGAGCCGGTCCCATCAGAACGGCATCTACAGCGGCGAAATTCAGATCCAAGAAAAGAAAGGGATGGTGGTAGAAGCTCGAGGAAGCGAGAAGGCGTACCAACGCGGGATTTGGGGAGGGAAGGGGACGGGATCGGATTCGAGCCAGGAAGCGGAAGCGGCGGTGCTCGTGGTCGGAGCCTGCGAGGCCACGAGGCAGCAGCAGGGGAAGGGAAGCGACGCGACGAGAGAGGGAGGGGAAGGGGAAGATGGTTAACTCGTCATGGGGCTTGATGAGGTTAATTAAGGTAACTATTCAGTTGTAACACTCATCATGCGCTTGGATAAAATACTGCGGAAGATACAGGAACTGGTTGTAATGATAGTAGTGCTCCTGCAGACTCTAATTTCTGAAGTATGTTAACTTCAATTCAACCAAATATTATCAGTGCAAATTTTGGATGTGTTTGTTGGTGCATAGTAAGCTCAGTATAATCACCATGTTCGTCTGTCTGCTTTGCAGCGGCTGTTTTGCAGCAGCTACAGTACTTCAGTTATTTCTTCTGCAGCCGCTACAGTGTTTCTGCAGCAGCTACAGGGTTCGTAGTTATTTTTGTGCAGCCGCAGCTGCAGCCTGCCGAACAACCCGAATATCACGGATACATTTTTCTGTTCAAGTCTTTGCAAATGCAAAAGTCACAGTGGAAATGCTATTACTGGTTTTTTTCTTATTCAATTTTCTTGTTCAGATCTTCAAAAAAATTTATGACCATTTTATTTATTTTTGAATAGAGAAAGGACTTCCCTTCAAAAAAGAACAGAGAAAGAACAAGAACATTACCAAGATCAAAGATACATTGTGCATCCTTTCCATCAAACAAACGACATAGCATACATTAACTTTGAAGGTGTATAAAAGGAAAAAAGTATTAGCTGTATTCCATATTACTTTACTTCCATGATATATCAGTACCTTAAAAATCTGAATTTTCATTACCTGGTCAAACATGGTTCAGTCTATTGGCTGTTTTTTTTTCCTTCCTTGTCTTCATCCATGGCGTGTGCCAGTTCCGAAAAAACTTGTGCTTTCAATAGTAAAATCCATGGAATTTGCTTCGGCTGTGAATGAACGAGCGTCTATCCCCTATGAAATCTATTGCAGCTTCGGTTCCAAGTACCATTTCAGCTTTAACAGCTTTACATTCAACATCCAGAAACAAATGAAGCAGCCTCTGAATGATAATAGGAACATTCATATAAACGTACCAAGAACGAAAACAGTCTATGCGCAAATTTACATCACACTATTGACTTTTACAGGCAGTGTGGTCCCCTGCAGGCTAATAATCACCCTCTGTAGCTCGTATCTCTGAAACAACAAAACTTGCTAACCATTCATTGTTGATGGTTGGCATGATATTCAGAAACCATCCCCGATGATCGCATCTCAAACCAAACCACGGTGCAAGCCTGCAGCCATGTTACATATCGAGTATCAACTAGCACATTCTGCAGGTTATGCCTTTGCATTCCAGAGCTGACTAAGTTCCCCTCTTCTCGCGCCAAGTATGGTCATAACTCCTGCACCATTTCAACGCAGAAAGAATTGTCAGAATTGCATATCATGCACTGAATGTCCAAAACAGCATCAGCCTACTGCTATGGTACCTAGTGTCGAAGGAACAAGATAGAGCAGAGCTGGCTGCCCACTCTTCATTATATACAGCCCAAGATATGTGCATGACAAGCCTGCATTGGCATAATATTGTTGGTGTAAGCAGCACTGTTCTTCCGCGACTGCAATTCTGAGATGAACTGACTAATACATACCGAAGGCGTAGCCGATCATTAAGGGGATGAAGTAACCGTCAGTCAAGTCCTTACCGTGTGTTCTGTCATATCTGCAACTCAGGACCAGTTAGTAAATTGCAGGAGAAGAAACAACTAATCTTTTTGGTACTTATAACTGAATTGATGAGATGGATTGAGAGTCCTGTTCAAACTTTTACCTGAAACTGAAAGCAACAAGCAGTCCTGGGAAAAGAATGTCCCCAAATCCAATCATGTCATACCCATTCCATGCATCGAACTCCTTCGGCATCTTCAGTACCATTGGAAGGCTGGGCCCGTCATCAGTACCACGAGCAACCTGAATTTTGGAGTATTTCGTTACAAACAATGCTTGGGGCATGATGTTTTACTAGCATCTGAACAAGCAAACTTACTGTGATCATGACACTTTTCTTGAATATGAAGGGTGATATGAACACCCAGAATATGTCATACAGAAACGCACTGACAAGCAGCGCCGATGCGACCTGACAGTTAAGTGCGTTAGAGAGGTAGACAAGGTATGTGAAGAAACAGATTACACTGAACTTACTAAACAGGATCAAGTCCATAATGGCCCTACTTTTATATTCGGCATATGGACCACTTGCAATACAAGAATCATCATGCAGATGCCCTGATCAAGAAGAATCATACTTCAGTGAACAAAAACACTTGATGAGCAAAATACCTCGTAATCTAGCGACAGGAGCTCACTGTCGTCATACCATGAGGTTCTGACCAACCCAAGCACACGATGAGGCCTGGTGTGAAGCCCAATAAACGACGATGATCAGGGCTAAGGGTAGGACTACAAGTGCCACCACCGTCACGTTCCCGATGAGGGGAAGCTTCACTTTGTTCCCGCGACATCCGTCGCATATTCTGTGCACATCAGTTCAGTTTCGCAACAGTTAGTATCATTCAGACAAGTGTAGCGACGGAGGCAAAAAAGAAAAAAAGAGATAAAGTATTAAGCCATCATACCTTATAATGAGAGTCGTGGCAACATAGTGCAATCCCTGAAAACAATTGGGCAAACGAGGTGAATCCTTATGCAATGCAGGGCGTTGGTTTCATTTGATGAACTGAGAAATTTGTTTCGGATTCTTGGGCACCCGTACCTGGAGACCACCGAGGCAGAAGAGGCCAACCAGCAGCCATGCAGACCAGATGGACCTGAAGTAGAAGAGGAACAGCAGGACAAGCGACGACGTGACGATGAACACGAGCGCGGTTTTGGTCTGGAGCTCCACGATCTCGGACTCGGGCTCTTCCTCTGCGCCCAGCGAAGGAGCGTTCTTTGTGGGCTACAAAACAAACAAGACAACTGCATGCTGAACTCGTCGCGTTGCAATCGTGTCCCGCCATTTCAATGCAACGAAAAGCAAGATTTAACCAACATTTTTGCACAAATATATAAATACCTCTTCGCCTACGACGGCGTAATGGTATGGCGCCATCGTAGGACGGCTTCTCCGGCGCGTACATTAGCATCTCCACTGCGAGCGACCGCGCCGCAGATTAGTTGTCAGAACGAATGGTGGCAAGCGATCAAACAGGAGAGATCGAGCAGGGACAGGAACGCGCGCGGCCGGTCGTTACCCTGCAGCTTGCTTTCATCGGCTTTCAGAAGCTTGGCGCCCGCGGACTCGGACACCATGACGACCGGGATGTTGATGTTCGGAGGCGGGTCCTTGTCGGTGCAGACCATCTTCTGCAGATCTGCGGTAGAGACGTACAGGTCCGTCCGTTCATCGATCAGATAGATACACATAATTTTCATGCACAACGGAGGAGTGTATATTTGGCACGCATTGAGAGTCGGAATGCAGAGCACAATTAACCGACCATCCTCATTGTTGATGATGACCAACGCCGAGGCCCCGCTGGCCGCCGCCGCCTTGGCCTTCTCGAGGAACGTGCACTCGCCGCGCTGGGCCACGGCCACGGCGTTGGCGAGCGTCTCCGGCGCCTTGGCGCAGCTGCTCTTGGGGCTGGGTAGCACGACGAACCGCCGCTTCTCGGTGTCGTACACGCTGACCGGCAGGGGCAGGCCGAACCTCGCCGTGATCCCGGTCAGGCTGTTCTGCTCGTCGCCGTTCACCCAGTACATCACTTTCACCTGCGCCAGCGTATCGATCGGTCAGCGGATCTCCTGCCTCGTGTTCATTTCGCGATCACACATTCGGGCCACGGCACGACGGCAGTGTTCACGAACCTTTTGGAACGGGTTGTCGCAGCCGGGGAACTTGGGCGAGATGCCGTCCTCGAACTCCGAGTCGGCGCCGGCGGCCGGCGACGCCCGGAACGCCAGGAGGAGGACGGCGAGGAGGAGGTGAGTGGTCGACGGGATCGCCATGCCGTGCCGGCTTTTCGCGCGCGCGGGGGCCTCCTCGGGCGGCGCTGGTATGCATCGCCGCGTGCGCCGGGCGTGTAGGACTGCAGGTTGCGTGCGCTATATCTGGGGTTGGCTCTCGTTCGCTCGCTCGCGCCCGGTGTTCCCGGCGCGTCGTCGTCGTCTTGAATCGCTTCCAAAATTTGTTTTTTCCTTTGTTTTGCTCCAACGCTTCGCTTCTTTCCGCTACTCTCGTGGGGGTGGGGCCCGCATAAAACCGGCCCACACAGAGAAACGCTCCGGCCCATGGTTAGTTCATTCCTCCACCTTGCAGCATTCTTTAGTTTCGAGTTCGAACTCGCCATGCCTGATCGATGCCGCCTCGCCTCGCCGTCGCCCTGCCGACGCTCCTCTCCCGCCTCCGCGGCTGCACCTCCGCCTCCCACGCGCTCCAGTGCCACGCCCTCCTCCTCACCTCCGGCCACCTCGCAGCCTCCCCGCTCCGCCTCTCCAACCTCCTCCTGCTCGGCCTCGCCTCCGTCCCCGCGCGCGACCACGTTGACGCCGTCTTCGCGCGCCTCCCGGAGGCCGCTGCCCGGCACCCCTTCCCCTGGAACACCCTCATCCGCGTCCACGCCTCCGGGAACCCGCGCAGGGCGCTCCTATACTTCGCGCGCATGCGCCAGTGCGGCGTGGCGCCGGACGCCTACACGTACCCCGCGGCGCTCAAAGCTTGCAGCTGCCGGGTCGGGTTTCTGGTCCACGCCGAGGCCGTTACGAGGGGGCTGGACGGGGACCTGTTCACGGCGAACGCGCTCATCAGCTTCTACTGCAGGATCGGGGACTGCCGCTCCGCGAGAAAGGTGTTCGATGAAACGAGTGGCGGCGTGCGTGACCTCGTCACCTGGAACTCCATGATCGCGGGGTACGTGGCGTGTGGGGAGATGGAGCTCGCGCAGAATCTGTTCGACAAAATGCCGCAGAAGGACGCGTTCTCCTGGGCCACCATGATCGATGGGTATGGGAAGCAGGATGGTGGCGTGGACCGTGCGCGCGAGCTGTTTGATCAAATTCCTGCCAGGGATTTGGTGTGCTGGAACTCGATGATTGATGGTTATGCCAGGCACGGAATGATGGACGAGGCAAGGGCGCTGTTTGAGGAAATGCCGGAACGGAATGTGATCTCATGGAGTGTTATCATCGATGGGTATGTCAGGTGTGGGGAGCCAAAGGAGGCTTTGGAGTATTTTCAGAGCATGCTTTCGTGTGGAGTGAAGCCTGATAAGGTTACCGCAGTTGGGGCTGTCACGGCTTGTGCTCAGCTGGGAGCTCTAGAGCAGGGCAGGTGGCTGCACTCTTACTTGGCGAAGAAGAAGGTATTGTTTGATGTTGTGGTGCAGACAGCCTTGATAGACATGTACATGAAATGTGGGCGTTTGGATCTTGCGATGTCGATCTTTGAGAGCATGGCTGAGAAGAGTGTGGTCACCTGGAATGTGATGATGGTTGGACTTGGAACTCATGGTTATGGTCTGGATGCTGTTCGGCTTTTCCACCGAATGGAGGCCGAAGGAGCACCCATGGATGACCTTAGCGTACTTGCGGTGCTGACTTCTTGCACGCATACAGGGTTGGTCTCGGAGGGTTTAGAGATATTTCACAGAATGAAGAAGGATTTGGGGATAAATCCCAAGGTGGAACATTACGGTGCGTTGGTTGATCTCCTTGGCCGTGCTGGGCGTTTGGATCAGGCTAGGCATGCTATAGAGACAATGCCCATGGAAGCAACTCCAGAATTGTGGGGTTCTCTTCTTGCTGCCTGCCGAAGCCATAGGTGTGTTGAGTTGGCTGAACTGTCAGTTGAACGTCTCGCAGATCTTGGAGCAGATGATTCTGGAGTCTATGTTCTTTTATCTAATATCTATGCTGATGAAGGGATGTGGAATGATGTTTTGAGGATTAGGAAATTTATGAGTGCTGAAGGGATGAAGAAGGATATTGGACGGAGTGTGATTGAAGTGGATGGAGAGATCCATGAGTTTGTGAATGGAGATAGTTCACATCTCTATACCGATGCAATATACTCGATGCTGTGGAATTTGTCTAACATGGCATCATCTATTTGATCATTCCTTTGTGGACCTTGTTTGCTGAATCAGTCATCATCACGTCTTTGATTTAACATGCTTGACATGAGACACTGTAGTTTGGGCCACCATATATTCGTAAGGATGCAATATACTCCTTCTTTTAGTCAGTTTTAAAGGTGATGGTAAATTTTGGGCCGTCCACTCGCTAATTCGGGACTACAAACTGGTCTCAGAGTGAACAACAAGTTTACTCTTAACTGAGAAGTCTCAGAGAAGCATTGTTATTTACATCATCAGAATGAAGATAAAGTGAAGTTTCAGAATGAAGACTGAAGCCTTCGAGTTGTATGTTTCTGATTTCTTATGTATACTTTTTTCATTTCTTCTGCTCCATACATCAATTGTTGACGTCTGGGAAGCAAAGCTTAGTCATTTTCAGTTCAAATATGCTGTGGGGACAACATCATTTCAAGTCCAGAGTAGTAGTAATTATGCTGTTGTTTGTTGATTCATTCATATGCATTCAATAGTGAAAATAAAAATTAACTCTGAAACACCAATGCAAACTCTGAATCATGCTTTTGGCATCTTCGCCTTCAAATTGCAAATAAAGTGCTTTCTAAATTAGATTTATTTTATACATATTATCCTCAGTGCCTATATACTTGACAACCGAGGTATAGTTCACACGTGGAATTACTTAGTGTGATGAAAGTGCATGTGTTGTTTAGTCAATCTAGCATTTGGTAGACATCAAAATGGTGTGTCCTCTTTACTGTCAGTATAGAAGCATGCTCAAGTTTAGAATTTAGATTATGTTCACATGACTTAACAATGATAAGAACTGTAAAGATACAAATGTGCTTCTGGACCATGAGTTCTGTGCCATGATCATGCCAACCTTGGTACATGAGTTGGGTGCAACGTATGCATCTTACGAATGCAAAACAGAAAATCTCAAGATGGATCCTCTATTTTGCATACATGTGAACACCTTCTTGTTAGATACGGGACCACCTTATTGGGAGCAACTATGGCCCCTTCTTGTTTATTTATCAAAAGGTAATCAAATTCTATTGCCAAAGATTAGCAGTGGGCTGGGCTCGCTACATGTCAGCCTTTTATCCCTCTCCCCATATGCATCTCTTCTCTTGCGTCACTCTCAGAATATCATTCTATTCATCTTGTTTCTTTCCGTCGTCTTATTTGGGAGATCGATGATATCCAAAAGCATTTGTGGCTACAGCAAAAAATGAGTTCTGGTCTGATGATGGTTTGCAGACTTCAAGCCTTCCCTTTTCATGCCTTTCATCTTCAGCACCTTTCTTCTATGGAGAAAGAGGAATGGCACAAAAGCCCATACAAACTGTCGATGCTCAGAATGGGTAAGATCCTGTAGAGCCTCTGGACCTTTGGTGTAGATCACAGATGAAGGCCAAGTGGCTAACAATCTCAGAGGATCCGGTCTATATCTCCAAAGCTGTTCAAGCAGACCAGCACATGTTGAGGTTTGCTTGTACTCAATGGATTCAATGCATTATAGCCGTATGTCAACAACATTTAGTTAAAGAAACTGCTCTTTCAGACTGCATGTCAATTTTTTTTTTACCATACACTACCAAAATTACTAGTCCATAACCTGAACTAAGCATTTTAAAGTACAAAATGCTCTGCCGTACTCCAGCCCTCTACTGGCTAGCCTCTTGTAAAAAAGGAAGGGAAAAACGAAGCCTTTCAGTAGAGGAAAAAGAGTAGCAGAGAAAGAAGAGAAAAAAATGAAAGAAAACTACTGGTCTTCACTAGGACATGTCATGCAACAGAAACTCCCCCTAATCATTCAACTTCACCTGTGGCAAACACACTTGTAATGGTAAGCACTGTTCATGGGGTCATTTGCATCCACTGGGATTTGTTCAGCAGTACACTTGAAACGACATCCCCTGCACTCATTGTATGTGCATATTGGAGCAGTTGAGCCAATCAACATTCGCCTTGCATACCTGGGCACTTTATTCTTGTTTAGAACCTGAAATCAGGCATGTGAAATCATATGAGTGGCTTAGTGCTTTCAGATATTTACACATTTTGTGTGTTAGCATGGCACATATTTAATTTTTTGCTATCCTAAAGACTTTTTCTTAGTACTACAGTTGTAAGCAAGTGGTTGCCATGCAGTCTCCTATAAAAAACTACATTGATAGCACACAGCTCCTGGTTGCTCCAACCTCATACCGAAAACTCCATTGATAGTTATATAGTATGTTCCAAGCAAATTCATATTCAAAGTAGCTTTTCTTACATATATAGAGAAAAGAAAGAAAAGGTGCTGAAAGCTTTTGAAGTAGAAAAATGTCACGAACATGTATTGCAATAGCTAAAAGAGAGATGTACCTTCACGGTCTCCTGCAAAACAATATATCTTTCAGGCAATTCCTCTTGGGGATATTGTTCTTGATAATCTGCACCTTCATAACAAATTAGATTGAAATTAATGAACAAACTGTGAACTAAAAGCAAAGGCCAAAAGACCGCAAGGGACTAGTCTCGTGCAACGAAAGAGAAAAGACTAGTAGTGTTTGTATAAGTGTGGGAGAACCTGATGTTCTGCCATGGTGACCTTGGTTGCAGAGAGCATGGTTGATAAGAAGGCAAGAGAGAAGGAAGAAGAGGAGCAGGGAGCTTGTGGTAACTGTGGGGCAACCAATTGCCATCTCTCTTGTTCAAATGGGCAATGGATAGAAAATGGGAGGATGGTGCCGTGTTTAGATTAGAAGAAACAAGGGAGCAAAGGTTAGAGGCTATATAAACCGGAGACAGGTGCAGTGGCTCTTCTGTGCGTCCGCTCTGTGGCTCTGCTCATGCCTAGCATATGCATATCCCAGTGCCATACCATGCAGAGACAATGATATAGAGAGGGAGCAGTGGGGACTGCGGAGACCACCAGGTGGCTCCCCTCTCTCATATGCACGCGCACACGGGATGACAGATACGTCTGAAACTAAGCAACGGCGGGGCCTTTCTTCAGTTGTTCCATAGCATCAGTTTGTCTTGGTATACATGTGCTTCTCTGCATGGTATTTTCTGTTCCCAATTTTGAGCTTAAGGAGTCGTATTATGCTATCATTTTTCAGATAGCTCTCTTTCTTTCGTTCTACAGAACCATGACATTCTGAAAGATGGACAATATGACAGAGAAGGCTGAGAAAAGCCCAGTCATATGGTTGGATCCTGCATCCCTGAATGCCCAATCTTGTACTGTTCACCGCTGTCACTCTCCTGCAACCTCAAGGCATGCAGGGCTGCATCTGGATTTGGAACAATATTCAGATCCGTACCATGTACAGTCTGTTGATTTCTCGTAGACAGCAATCGTTGGAAGCTCTGGATCTGCTTGCATATAGATGTTGGCGCGGCTATAGGTAGCCAGGGTAGGGTTCATCTGTTGTTGCTTTCAGTTTCAGAGCTGGTACCACGGGGTATGTTGATAGTCACAAGAACGTAAGCAGTCAAAGATTCGTCAAATAATTTGATTTGGCAACCAAGCAAGCAGACATCTCCCAGTAGCTAGGCCTTAGGCTGCTGATATCTCCATGTCGCGACATGCTGCCAGCCAGAAGTATTGAAGCTCAGCAAGTAAAACATCTCGTCTGTAACAAGTTACCAAACGTATTATTCACCGTTCGGGACATTCTGCTCGCTTTTATTCGATTACATATTTCAAAATGCTCTGCTCATGTATGATCAAAATACGCGTGAGTTTTGGCTGGCGTTGTGTGATTCAGATTCAGAGAAGCGCCAGCAGCAGACTGAATGGTAGACGCAGGCTGATGTGGCCTTTGTGAATTTGAGGCCCAAATAAGGATCCAACTGTGCATGCGCTAATTTGTAACCTGAACACGAAATAATGTGTAGTACAACTGTGCAAGACAGTTGTTATATTTGGTGACAGTAAGGCGATTTTGGTTATCTCATTTTGCCACACAAAGGGATCATTTGATGATAAGACCAAGCGGGAAATTTTATTGTCGCGACACGTTTGGGAGGTTGACACACAGCAAAAGAAATGGCCACAAAAGAGGGCACCCAGCACATACAGCTTGACTAGCACAAGCGTGCACACAGCCAGCCAGCAGCCCATCAGCAGCAGAAACTACTCGAAACAACAAAGCAAGACATGATGACCTAACACAATGACAAATAATTAAGATGGTTGCTTAACTAGTTAATCAGATGACGACTTAACGAAGTGCATGACGCATGCGTTGCTGGCCTACCGAGCTAGCTCTCTAGTTGCACAGGTTCGGCGGGGCGGGGATGCCGCACTTGGCCGGGATCTGCATGACCCGGTCGGGGTTGATGTCGCTCGGCAGCATGCTCTTGTAGCTGCAGAGGCAGTCGAACTGCGCGTTCTTGAGCTTCTTGCAGCAGAGAGGTTTTGGGGCGTAGTCCGTGCTGCCCACCTGGCAGTAGGATTGGCACGCGTCCACCGCCGACCGGTCGATGCCGCAGAGCGTCAGCGCGCCGGGCGC
>LAPY01000010.1:256559-269966 GCA_000970635.1 Eragrostis tef
TAATTCACAGAAATTTCTAGTGTTGCCTATTCACCCCCCCTCTAGGCAACTTTCAGTTAGAAGTATATTAATAAATTCTCTCCATGATATTTTATCGTCCTTAAGATTTAAGAACAAAAATATAAGTTTTATGCAAGACATGATTATTAGAACTACCATTATGATGGGAGTCTAAATACTTCATTAAGACCAATTGTCTCACTAAGTGTGGTTTTATCCTATATTCTGGCCACCGCTGATTACGGGATAATTCTCACAGATTGTGTTGTGTCACCCATTTTCTGGCCACTGCTGTTGTGGGTTGGAGCAATAGAATCAGAGACGATTATAGTATGATTGTGTTCATGATATTGGTCACCGTTGTTTTGTGGACATTTAATCATAGCTCTGCTGCTCTAGTTCATTATCTAGCCACCGCCGGAGTGGGCTAGTGGTAGCAAAGCAAGCTGATCAGTGGTATAATGTCGTGCCAAGATAAGTTTAAGAGCTATCATTGTAAATTTATTTTAGATAAGTTTATGGGCTAACACATATAATATTCTGATTATTCGAAATTCAATGAAAGCTCATATTAAAGAAAATGGGAGAGAAGAAATCTTACACAACATAGGTCATCGAAAGGATCTCGGACGACTCACCAAAGCACGAAAGCCAGTTAGAAAATGGATTCCTATTTGAAGAGTGCCTAACCGCATGGATAAGCTCACATTAACCCGTCAATTTTGGATCCAATTCGGGATTTTTCTCTTAGGAAGTTTTGGGAAGAAATTGGAATGGAATAACATCGATTCATACAGAGGAATTGAGATATAGGATAAGTTTTCTCTATATCGATGATTCAAGATGAGATGTATGTATATATATACATATATGATTTTCATATCGTGCCATAAGTTTCCTCCATTCTTTTCAAACTCTCTTGAGGATCTACATTAGTAGTATTTCCAGAACAGATGTCCGTAATAAATAAGTTGGGCACAAAAGAGAAAGCCTCGGTTATTCTAAGATTATATATGAGAGAGGTCATAAAAGGGTCTATGAATTTTGAACATAAGTATAGTTCGTTTCATCGAAATTTTCTGATGGAATCAAGACAGCAGGCCATAATGGGTCTGTAGATTTTGTGAAGAAGTGATTCCAACGGAAACTAAGATATTAAGTCTATAACTCACTATGAGTTTGTATGCATCATGGACAACCGTGATTTATTTTAAGTTGGATTAATTAAGATCCTGATACTCTGAGGTGATTTATTTCTCCGTAAGTTGAAAGAAATAAGCATGCATTCTAAGAAAGGAGAAATGATTTCATCATATCATAAGATACATCTAATGATGCTTTCCTAACTTCTGGAGGAGTATGACACTTTGATGGGACCAAAGTGAGTATTGGGATTGTCATTCAAGCACAAAAGGTTTAGAGAGGTTTTGAATTGACACTATGTGAATGCAAATATAATTATGCCTGTTAGTTTGCTTGATATAGCAAAATTTTTTTTCGTGAATATAAGATTAAGAATAAGATAAACAGGAAGACGTTTCTAAAAGATTCGTATGGAAGCCATATGCTAAGATCTATAAGTCATTGACTTAGCGTGACAAGCCAGAATGCTTCACAAGTTTTATTAATTTTAATCCAGAGGAGGTTCACTGGAAAAGGTGTTTAAAGTTAAAGGCATCAAAATGACATGCTTGACAAGTTTTATTAATTTTACTACATGACTAATTGAGGGTTTTATCTCCTATCCTATTTTCGCGAAATTTAGTTTGGATTTGGTGATTAACCTGAAATATGATTCTGGATGAGGCCGAATAAACAAACTCCCAATTAAGATTATAAGTGTTCTATCGAGATGCTGTAACAGACTTTGGTTAATTATGTCTCGGGACACCTGTATTGCTTCCGATGACTGAATCGCTGGGTTTTTGTTATGGCATTGAGTGTGGACATAATGAGAACATAAGTCTAAGTTTAAGATTAAGATTGTTCGATTAAGCGGGAGATTATTGATCTGTGTATATCCACCTGCACGTGGTCGATAATATAAGAATTAGCTATTGACCTGCGATCAAAGGGGAGAATGTTGGAATTGACCTTGGTCAGCAATTGGACCGAAAGGCCCAGCTGAAGCCCAACTAACTCCTGTTACTTGCCTTGATCGGGAGGCAAACCTCAGCCCACGTTTTGGGCCCGGTCCTACAGCTACAGCACTTATAAATATGAGGGGAAACCCCTGGTTAACCCTAATCCGTGATTAACTCACAA
Organism: Eragrostis tef; assembly: GCA_000970635.1. NCBI lineage: Eukaryota > Viridiplantae > Streptophyta > Magnoliopsida > Poales > Poaceae > Eragrostis > Eragrostis tef. The sequence continues at coordinate 258,825 of LAPY01000010.1, forward strand.
AATTAAGCCTAGGGTTCCTTGTAACTCTAACTCTACCGATCCCTATTGGAAGGTGTGGAAGACCGGTGTCCTTTTGATCTACATTAATATCTGTTGTTCTTCAACCTCTACTTCCTCTACAGCATTAACAAGTCAGTTTGGCGACTATGGACAATGCTGCCACAGGTAATTAACATCAGTTTCCTCTAATTCAGTCAAGTTCTAGGCGTGATCTACTTCTGAAGTTATGGATGATTAGTTCTAACAAAGGGAACCCCAGCTATTCGCCGTTAACCCTCTGCCGCCGCGATCGCACCGCCGCATGGCGCTTCGCGCGCTGCTCTCCCGCCTCCGCCTCGCCCCTCTCCTCCGTGACCACCATCTGCGCCCCTTTCTCTCCGCTGCCACTCCACCGCCAGACGAGTCGCCTCCCAGTGCGCCGACGACGCCCTCCAACTCCAGGCTCTTCGTCGCCGGTACCACTCTGCTCTCCCGCCGGCCTTCCGGTCGCGCTCCCACGCCCCATCCAGTCCTCGAGTGATTCTTAGTACTCGCCTTACTTTCTCTCGCGATTTCTGACGAGCTCGCAGGGTTGTCGTGGTCCACGGACGAGCGCTCCCTCATGGACGCCTTCTCCTCTTTCGGCACCGTCACCGAAGGTACTAAACAAGTTCGCAGAATGAATGATTGTTAATTCTAGCTTTAGGAATGCTCAATTTGGTCTCGTTGATGACCTCTCCGTGGTTGGGTTTTGGGGGTCGGTGGTTCGAGTTCAGATGGAGTGCTCAGTAGGTGTTCGAAGAAATGTGGCGAAGGCCACGAGCGCCTCGAACGTGCCCAGCCCCGCGAACTATTTGGTGAAATGCCTGGTAGGGACGTGGTTGCCTGCTCGTCCTCGATCTACCGGCATGCGAGGTGTGGAGCGTTCCATGAGGCCGTTGCGCAGTTTATCGCCATGATGAGGGTGGGGGTGTGCCCGAACTCATTCACCTTGGTTGGCATGTTGCTTGCGGTGGCCGGGCTGGGTGACAGTTTGCTTGCTGAGTGTATCCATGGGTGGGCTATTAAGAGTCGGTTGGAATCCAATATTTTTGTTGCTACCGCACTGGTTGATGCGTATTCGAAATGTGGGCGCCCCATGAAGGCGTTGGCTTTTTTCGGTGAAATAAGGGATCCAAATTCAGTTTCCTGGAATGCAGTGATCTCCGGATTTGTGCATAATAACCTATATGAAGAAGCTTTGTTGATGTTTAAAAGGTTGTTTTGTTATTTTGGGCCAGTTTGTAATGCTGTCACCATGGTTAGCGTTGCTAAAGCTTATGCTGGTTGTGGTGATATCAGAATGTGCAAAAGTGCACATGCTTATGCAGTCAAGGTTGGGCTTGACTTGAATATCTCGGTGACAAACTCGATACTTGGTATGTACTTGAGTTTCGGTGTTCTTGAGATCGGAAGGGAGATTTTCAGGAAAATTGCTGTTAGTGATGTTGTTACATGGACGATGATGATGAATTTCCTTCTCGAGAAGGCATGTGCTGGTGAAGTTATACGTGCCTTTGTTCAGATGAGGTCAAATGGCATAGTGCCTGACAGGGTAGCAATGGTCAGTTTGGTTCAAGCTTGTGCACTGTTGGGTGATGGCAGGAGAGGAAAATTGGTTCATGACCAAATGATCGTTCGTGGATTTGGCAGTGAGCTTCCTGCAATTAATTCCTTAATCACAATGTATTCCAAATGTGATGATTTAAGTTCTGCTAGAATATTGTTTGATGGAACCAGAGAGAAGAGCTTGGTTTCATGGACGGCAATGGTATCGGGGTATGTAGGAAGTGGAAAACCTCTAGAGGGGATGCAGCTCTTTGGCAAGATGAGGCGTGAAGATGTGTTTGTGATTGATGCTGTGACACTAGTCAGCTTATTGATTGGTTGCTATGAGATTGCTAAATTTGAGCTATGTGTTCAACTTCATGGGTATATCTATAAGTCAGGTTTGTGTCTGTACAGAATTGTCCTTAATACCCTCATGGCAGTTTATGGTAAATGCGGATATGTCAGTCTAGCCCGTAAAGTATTTGATGAAATGATCCCTAGAGATGTTGTCTCGTGGAATACTATGATATTGTCCTATGGTATAAATGGTCAAGGTGATCAAGCAATAGCCCTTTTTGATGCGATGGCAGAATCTGGTGAGGATAGAGACAGTGTAACCTACTTGAATGCATTGCTGGCATGCAGCCATTCTGGGCTGGTTGATGATGGGTTGACCATCTTTAGGAAAATGATTACTGAAAAGCTCATAAGTCCATGTCAGGAGCACATTGGATGCCTTGTGGATATGTTGGCAAGAGCTGGCCGCTTGGACAAAGCAGCAGAAGTGGTTAGCTTGACTCACAAGGAAGGAGCAAATGCTTGGATGGCTTTGATGGGAGGGGGGCATCTGCATAGTGACATGGAGTTAACTAAAGTTGCTGCTGAGAAGGTGCTGAAGATGGACTCATATGATTATGGGCATGTGGTGTTACTTTCTAATGCTTATGCATCAGCTGGGAAATATAGTGCTGCCGAATCTATTAGATCCTGCTATTCTAAACTTACTACAAAGAAAACTCTAGGGTTTAGTTCCATTGAGGTCATGCCAGCAAGCACAAGATAGCACTACTGTACTTGTCTCAATAGAAGCTAAAATGGTAGTATCTGGCTATTGCCATCCACTGTCTGAAGCTATTGGGATCTATTTGAGGCGCAAGTGATGGTGTTTTAGTCTATCAGACGGCCCAAGTCCCATGCATATAAAAGAGACATGCAGAGCATGAGGTTTTGAAAGTGCGGTTGATGCAATGGAATACTGAAAGACAACTGGTTTTCATCTTGTGAAATATGGACTTTATTTGGTGATATCCGATCCAATAGGAGACATGTTAAAGTATACCATCAGTTCCATTACCTTTGTCGGACCTTTTCTTTTCTTACTATGATTGCCTTGTAGTTCATCTGTTTGTAATAATTGGCAGTGCAACAATGGTAACCACTGTGGTCTGATCTGTAACAATGCCGTCCTCGATGTTAATGAATCTTTTTACATGCTTATTTGCTGAACTGCGAACGTTGTTACATATATGGTCCATACTTTATTGCAAAGCTAAATTAGGAAGCAGCTCAACCATACGGCCATACGAGTTATGACACGACGCAAGTAGTGCCTAGGCAGTTGCAAAAAGGATAAGGTTGATTGTACTTGGAGTAGTTGACTAGATTTGACGCTCATGTATGCATCCGTAGATCAGGTTTGGTGCATCTATGCAAGTATTCTGCTAGAACTTGCATCTTAGTTGTCAGACCCTATTTATTATCTATTTTTAAAGGTTTAACTTGTGTGTTTGTGTATGAAACTAATTACGTGGCTGTACCTTTTTTGCATTGCAAATTTCATTACACCAACACATCATGCATATTTCTATAAAAAAACAATAGTTAACAAATTGACACTACAATAGCTACACTTATGGAGAATGATCTTTATATTACTCCATAGATATGCACCAGCATTCTTCTACACTAATTAAAGATTTTATGATCCCATTTTTCACGCTTGCATGCTGTCTGGTTTTGTGCACATGCATTCCTGTCAAAGGCTAGTTTTTATCTTTCATCTGTGATTTTTTATTATGTTTTTTAACCTAGCTCTGTGGTTTACTCTTCGAATTAACATGTCAGTACTCATATACTGTAAAACCACTGGCTAGGTTTATCACTGCTTATTAAGATAGTGAGATAGATATGAAACTTTTGTTCTACAAACTTACAGATAGTTTCCATTGCTTTAGGTTTGAATAAATTAGCAAAGTTACAACGAGATTTTGTTGCTTTTGCAGTTAGAATAATGTATGACAGAAACTCCGGAAGGTCAAGAGGCTTTGGATTTGTTCACTTCTCAAATGATCATGAAGCCAAGTGTGCCAAGGAGGCTATGGATGGAAAGGTATAGCTCTAAAGGCTATATCAACTAATACATTTAGAACATAATTGGATGAATAAATTGACTTATTTTAATTCTACAGGTAATGCTTGGTCGGCCATTACGGATAAGTTTTGCTCTTGACAAAGTCCGTGGCGCACCAGTTATTGTTCCTCGACTTTCTACGGTGAGGAAAATTTAACAGCTGACATATTTTTTATTTCATTCCATTCCTGGAAACAGAAAAGTGTCTGCTATTAACTTCTTGTTATGTAGAAATATTGGTTTTACAGACTTCTGGTGTTTTCATATCCAAAATAAAGTCAAATGAATCTTGATGAATTCGAGTTATATTCGTTCTTGTGCCTTGTTTTATATTCAGACTCAGTTAAGGCTTCTTCTTTTTTTATCTGACTAGCCGCATGCCCGTGCGTTGCCACGGAAAAGATACCTACAAACAAATCAACTGGAACCATTTCTGGCTTCCATTGCATCAAACACCATTAAGACTCACAATTAACATTGTATAAATCATAATTTTGCATTGCGTCGATTCGTCAGGAGCTCCCAATTTTGAAACTCTACCGTCTTAAAGGATTAGAGCAAATTCATATAGTCGTAGCAAATTCTTGTAGCTTTGAAAAATTCTAGAGGCATTAGATTAAAACCATAATCATATTTTGAGCTGTCAAATAAACGTGACATCTTTTTTTTTATTATTCTTCAGTCACTGCATATTATTTGGTCTTTGTTGCCAGAGTTCACGTCATAGAGATTTATCCTCCCGACCATCGACTATTAGAGATAAAAAATACAAACGTCTAGAAAAATCAAGAATCCTGATGATTGCCTGATGAAGAAACGTGAAGACAAAAATACGTTTTCTAAGCTGATATACGTACACCTTTTTAGCTGAAAGCTTGAAACACGTAAACCAGTGTTTTTGCTGCTTCGTTCCCAAAAGACATCAGCACATCAGAAACGGACAGCCTCAAAGAAAATCAATCACCGCTGCCATGTTCGATAGGAGAGGTCTCGGTGACCACCAAAATGGATTCGTACGGTAGTATAGAAGAGAATAGTGTGATCGATTTGGACCAATTCTAGATCAGTATCGCGAATTTCACAGCTTTGTAGCCAGAGTTTCGAATGGAGACAAAATGACTTGCTCCTGCAATGGTCTGAATCCGGCCATGGGCACCGCATCCCTCCGGTCCTCACAAGATCGAGACGGGAAGGGAAGGGAAGAGAACCAAAGATCTGGGAAGGGGAGACCGGCGAAGAATGCAGGAGGTGGCGAAAGTGGAAAAGCTGCGGGACGGAGGACCGCGTAGCTGCCGTCTTCCTCGTCCCTTCCCCCGGCCGTCGTCGATCCGCCAGCCCAAGGGACCATGGCCATCTCCTTCCACATAGACGGATTAGAGGAGATCGCCAGATTTGCTGCAGATCGAAGCAAAGGAACGGAGGGATTGCAATGGGGCCGGGGGAACGGGATTTTTTTCCTTCTTGGTTTCTAGGGGGAGGGAGCTGCCGGCTGGGATTGCGATGCCAGACACGCGGAGATCCGTGTCGCGGGCCCCACCTGTCGGCGCGGGTTGGACGACGTCCGCCCAACTCAAGCCACCAACTCGAATTTTTAAGCGTAGTAAAGATATCTGATCTGTCTGCATTGGCCCAACTTCAGTTTTGGACCAACTGGCTGGGAACATTGTTCAGAAATAGGCTATGGAGAGATGAAATCATTTCATGGCTTAACATGTGCCACATTACAGACATCCTTAGATTTACTTAAATATGACGGACTAAACTAAGTTATATGAACTATAACACACTTCATCGAGTTCAATATAATAGACTCTTTAGCTCATTATTATTGTTCTTGGAATTATAAAGCCAACTCGGCTAGCTGAACTGTACTTTGCTTCTGTTACATTATGCGGCATCATGAAAATTGAATCCCAATGTGCCACTATGTCTAGGCAGGAACGATTACCCATTTGCAATATTTATTTTCTAGACGCATATGTGATCTCTGTAGCTCCATCATCCTTTTCATTCGTCTTGATGGACTTGTCAGCATGGGGTGACATCGCCTTATACCGATAGTAGCGGGAGCATATAAGGAAGTAGAAAAGGTTGAATACTCCCAGGATGGCAATAAGATAGTAATAATAGTCAAGTTTGCCATTGTTAATATTGTCTGATAACCAGCTTGTGTGACCATGCCTGGCAGTAACCTTTCTTGTGATGGTTGCCAGTGCAGTACTAAAGTAGTTTGCTCTCTGGGAACTGCTTATTGTAGAATTATTTGCAATATTTATTTTCTAGACGCATATGTGATCTCTGTAGCTCCATCATCCTTTTCATTCGTCTTGATGGACTTGTCAGCATGGGGTGACATCGCCTTATACCGATAGTAGCGGGAGCATATAAGGAAGTAGAAAAGGTTGAATACTCCCAGGATGGCAATAAGATAGTAATAATAGTCAAGTTTGCCATTGTTAATATTGTCTGATAACCAGCTTGTGTGACCATGCCTGGCAGTAACCTTTCTTGTGATGGTTGCCAGTGCAGTACTAAAGTAGTTTGCTCCAGCAGCACTACAGAATAATAGGGATCCTGCTAGGGTTTGCATATGCTCTGGGAACTGCTTATTGTAGAATTTTATTTGTCCAACTGTATTGAAGGCCTCAGCAATACCCATTAAAACCAATTGGGGTGCAAGCCACAAGACTGTTATAGGTGATATCCCTCCATTAGACAAGGCTGAATTCCTCCTTTTACGTTCAACAAGTCCAGCTACAACCATAGAAATGGAAGCAAATGCTAATCCTATTCCTTGTCTCTGTAGAAGTGTAATTCCACCTTCCAGCCCAGTGAACTGTCTAGCAAAAGGTACCATAATTTGGTCATAAATGATGATGAACACAGTTAGGGCTATGAGTGATATGGATGTAACAGTGCCTGCAGGAATTTCGAAGTGTGGCCCAAGGTGACAGTCGATGGTAAATGCTTGCAATATTATAAAAGTGAATTGTTGAGCCATTGCAATGAAGCACAGGATGCCAGAAAAACAAATAGGCACAATTCTTATCAAACATTTGACTTCCTCTATTTGCTGGATGCTGCTAAGCTCCCATGAGTTTCTTGCAGAACCATCATTATTTATGTCACGATCCCTCATAATTGCACCTTTGTTCAGAAACCTGGGAACGATAAAGAAATTGATATTCGATGGAGAATCCCAGCATGCTCAGAGTATTTCTTTTTTATTTCATTCAAGCATGCATGAGAGTCAACTCATTTTATGTATCCCTTGCACAAAGCATGTTCTAAAATTATCTCAACTTGCCCTGTGTGTAATTTGCTAGTAATTCGGTACCATAATTGTTTTCACGTCAGTTTGTTACCACTGCAGAACTACTCGTTCAGTTAAGATGCATAATTCACAGAGTGGCACATCCTGTTGTACAAAGTATACAAACTTACTGGAGCTAGTCAGTAGACATTAGAGGATATGGTCTAATTAACTATCAAAAGTTAATTTTAGCTGGGAAAAGGTGATTGCTATTGAAAATATCATAGTACGAAACAAATTTTCAGATATATGTGTTCCTTACATTTAGTAAGGAGAGGGGGGGGGGTTATATTCTGATACTAAGTTATAGCTAGCTTGTCAGGCCTTTTGATCTTTACTGACCATTACTCATGCGTAGGGGCAATATTCATGTTGCCTGAACTGGGAAGTAAGTGGCAGTCTAAATATGTGGTTGCCCCTTGTAGGAGGGTTGTAGAGCATCAACTCTTGTTGATTTATATCATGTGGACATGGAAGCTTGAGCCTTCTCTTTTTAAACGATGCCACTAAAACTTGTGCAATTCCAGAGAAGATGCTTCCCTCTGGTGGCACGTGGACATAAAGTCTCGTAGCAGCAAAGTAGAGTATAATTGCCAGAAACATGAAAACCGTTGGTATGCCAAATCCTATTGCCCAACTGAAGTTGTTCTGGATGTAGATGAGAATAGTAGTAGAAAACACCAGTGCAGCAGTACTTGTGCCATAGTACCAGTTATAATAGCTGTTTAGGCTCTTACGATTTTCTTCGTCCGTGGTGTCAAATTGGTCCACTCCAAATGGCAAGCTTCAGGGCCGTACCGCTCCACCACCGATAGTTAGGAGCCCTAGGGAAAGGTATAGCACACTCAGCTGAAGTGTTGATGGATTACTGCAATGTCCATCTAGTTGGGATACTTGATTGCAGGTTGGAGGTTTGAGAACTGGAGGTGATGCAGACAAAGTCAATCCCAGCATCCCCTGTTGTAGGATATAATTTATAAATAAACAGATTAGAATGAAGCTCACTCAGAGTATTATAAACTCTGAAGCAAGCCACGGTTCCATCAACTTGGTTATATTTGCAAGCATTTTGTAGAAAATCTAGTACAATTGTGAACTTGTGATTTATGCCCATGTTTGTTCTAAACTTGAATTGGGTTCTCTATGAAGCAAGTGCAATCTATAAGTGTTGAATTGTGTGTCATACTGTCATGCCTAGGCCACATGAAGCTCTGTTGGCTGCTGCATGGTCACTTGACCTTAACGGGAAGTACGGTCATCTGTAAATTATGATTCCTTACAACAGCTTGAACCAGTAAAAAGAAGAATACCATTTTCTATGTTATCAAGTTTTGAAAATTAATAGACGTAAATTAAGCCTTGCTTTGGACCCTTGCTCATGCGATTTAATTTCACTCAGGAGGCACCCTTGATAACTGATCTTATGTTTCCTTTTGTATTGATAAGCAGGTGAAATGAGATCGTGAAGTCTTGGTTGTGGCATCTACTGACGGACGTACCAGGAGGCTTGCGAAGCACCCATAGGCCAGGGTTTTGAACCTTCCCAAGTAGGAATCAGAGATGAATGCGCCTATCAGTGGGGTGACGTTGAGCGTCGCGTAGAATATGTTGGTTATGCTTGCCGCCTTCAGTTGCCCAATATCGAAGCGTTTTACAAGGTACATTGTCAAGTTTGCTGCCACTCCAAATGAAGCAGCCTTCTCAAATGTCTCATTTGCTGCAAATCAAAAGAGACAGACATTCAGTTGATTCGTGTAACGAAGATGAGAACACACACGGGCAAATTCTTTGAATTGTATACGAGGATTATCCAACATATTGGGATAAAAAGTCAATTTACCACATTAGGGGATTTCCTTAATACTGTATGTATTCCTTAAAAAAATAAATGCCACTACACTTTTTTTTTGTTACTTTGCTCGTGTCGTGCCTTGTGGTGAATGGTGATTCTGGTGAAGCTCCCTCTGACAGGGAAAGAATGGCATTCGAACGAAAAAATGGCGAAGTTCGTCGCAGCACTTCCGAGCTAACTTGCGATGCTCACCAGCATCTTTTGTATGGCTCGCAGGGAGGGACGGCATTTTCTTCGCATGTATAGTGCCTAGGGTCTAGGGCTCTACTAGACTACTAGGGGCTCTGCACGTGTTGTTGGAGGATGTTGTGGCCGGCTGGAGCTTCTAGATTCTGTTTTCTGAACGTGATCGAGATGGAACGACGTTGGTCTCCATCTTAGAGATTGATAGGATCGCAGCCTTGATCTGATGCTAGGTGCAGCCGTGAGTTGATATGAGCATACGATGCGCACTGGAATTTGTACGTTCGGTGTAAGTTCACTCCCCAGTGAAATATCTCGCTCGAAAGTGGAGCGAAATCCTGAAGTTGACGGTGCTGCAGATATTGTAAGGCCGTAAACAGTTGGGCCTGCCAGACAGTTGGGCTCAGTGACGATATTTTGGGCCCAACTATGCAGGCCTCCAAAATAGCAAGCTTTAGGCCTGCTTCTGTTGCTAACCACACTCTAAACAGCAAGCACAGCCAATTAATCAAGCTCTAGGGCCTGCTCCTGTTGCAATCATCATGACGCGTGTTCGTACGTACCGGACGCCCGGCATAATTAAGGCAGCCGGCCGGCCGGGGACTAATCACGTCCTTGTTAAACAAGTCCTAAGTAAACTAAGAGGACTGTTGCATGGCTGGTAGCGAGACGTGACTAAAGCGTGGGGCCCGGCCGGGACCGCTCTGGCTTGGGCTCGAAGTGATCTCATAACTGTTGTTGAAGGACAAGAGCGTGCATGCACTGCGAGCGAAACGGACGACGGATAGTTTCATGGGTCGTTCTGGATGGATAGATCGCGATCTCAATCCATGCAGAAAGTTTTCCGTCACCTGCACCATCATTTGCTGTACCGCTACGAGGAACTGTGTGTTGTGGCCCTCGACCTGTCGACATGATCATTGCTCGCACACACACCTTGTGTACGTCCCCCGTCCTCGTCCCTCCTCCTTGGCATCTCGCCGGTCGTTCATCAGTGGATTCACCAACAACCCCTGACGTACGTGACTTTTGGCAGGCCTTTTGGATTCTGTAAGAAACAGATTCTGAAGTAGATTCTGAGGCAAAACGGATTTTCTGGCTTCTTCTAGATTCTCTGTCAAAACAGCTTCTCCAATTAGGTCGTTTGCCAAAACAGATTCTTCTAAAATGGATTATGCATGTTAAATGAGTGCAATACCTCTAAAATAAAATTTTCAGTTTGTCTACCCCTTGTGTACCACATTGAAATAAAAATAAGTGTACCAAACAAATTAAATATAAAAGGTCAAATATTATTTTTTAAAAAAGTTCGCAAAATATAGTATGTGTGGTCTAGTTTCGAAGGTCTCGTCGCAACGATCACAACGTGTAATTGGTTCACAAATCAGAAATTTGGTTTGTAGTCTACGGACTTTTTAACAAGAGAACATTGTGTTAAACTTTGGTAGGCTCCGCGGTAGTGGAATCCTGGCTTGCATGCGAGAGGAAGGAGGGAGGAGAGAGAGACGTGGGACCGGCGGCCTGTGGAGAATCCGGTAGAAGTCACGATTTTGCTGCTTTTGCTTCTCTGTTGAATGGAGAATGGATTCTCCGATTCGTTTTATAGAGAATCCGTTTTGAAAAATGGTGTTTGGCAGTTTTGAAAGTAGAAGCAGAAGCAGAAGCCGGCCAGAATCCATGCCAAAGAGGGCCTTAGTGCTGCTGAAAAAGAAAAACTGAAAGTAGGTAACACGTAAAATATTAAAAACTTAGGAAATCAACATTAACACAACAATTGATAAAATGAAGATGATGATGCCCCAACTAGTGATAAAT
>LAPY01000010.1:274839-290204 GCA_000970635.1 Eragrostis tef
GGTGGCCACGGCGGCGGCGGCCGTCCGCGATATTTTTCGCGGTAATGGATGGTCCCTGTACATGTTTACACTCGTATTACACGGAGGAGTCTGTTTCTTCTTGGGATCGCAAACTTGTGTGTGGTTTCGGCATGCTTCAGGTTCCGCGATGCATCGTTTCTCCTCTGCATTTGGTAGTCTGCAATTCATAGTTCCCAGGCTCTTGCAGATGCAGAGGAGAGCTCCGTCGTTGTCTCACGGATGCCTCCATCCGCCGTATAGGTGAGGCCGCGATGGCGTCTCTGTCCCATCCGTCGTGGCATCCAATGGGATAAACTCGGACGCTTTTTCTGCTCGTGGAGTGGACTGAGAGCGAGCATAAAAACTCGATGCTGGCAAGAAGATCCGGCCGCGGGAGTGCGCTGGGAAAGAGAGAACCAGACAAGCAGAATGGGGCGGGGCGAGCCTCGCGGTCCGTGCCGTGTCCTCGGCCCGCAGGTGGCGAGCAGCGACCCTCTGGTCATCTCATCCCTGCCCTCACCATAGACCGCTGATCTGATCTGTCTCGCCAAAAGTGAGCTCGCTTTGAGAGATCGGACCAGTCACCGCACCATCTCGCCTGCTGACCTGACTGCCGAGCCGAGCGCTGTGTGGTCATCGCCTTCGCCGTCCGAAAAGAAACGAGATCCTTGAAACAGTGTCACCACTCACTAATAACAAACCTGCAGCGCCTTAATCTGACAGGCTTTCAGGAATTATGCGGTTCCTCCAGGGGTTCAGTGCTCCCTACTACCCTTTGCTGAATGTACTGAACGATACCGGTGCGTGTGTGAGACCGTCGATCGGGGTGGTACAGTAACGGTACATGATTGATTGGCCACTCGCACATGTGGGGAGTCTGTCCGGCCTGGACAATAATTTCCGGGGGCAGAACGGGTGCGTCACAAGCAGACAGGATGATGTGCCTGGAGACCCTGGCTTGTTCTTCCTAGATCCCCGTTTCGACCAACAACAGCTCAGCAGCATCTGGATGCCCGGGAATGGCGCACATCGTATACTCCATTTGTTTTACATACTGTACTCCTACTACTTGTGTGTGTGTGGTAGTTGTGCTGTTTCAGTCTGTCACTATCAAAATTTGACCTTGGTTTTTTTTTTGTGCATTTGTTTAAGCCCTCCTCAAAGAACAACTAACCACAGTGCTCATAGTAGTAATTCTTTAAACACAAAATAGAGTACAGTATCTTCAAGGAAATCTCTAGCACTGTACTGACTTGTAAAACGACACATGGATTCAGGTTACTGTCAGTGGGTATGTTTTGTGGCGTGGGGATCTCGCACCAGAAACTGTTGGAGGTGAGTGGTGTTAACGTCCGACGTGTCAGCGCTCCGGTGGGGGTGACAGGTCACGGGCAACAGCGACGTGATGCGACGCGATTAGCGAAGGAAAGGGCAGGGCAGGGGCATGTGCGAGCTAATCATGGGAAACAGACAAGCGTATCAACTGTGGCGGCCTCCTTCGCCTGGCCGCTGCCGGGTTTGGTGCAGTAGGTGGGATGCCCCGGGTGAATTCGGCACCAAGCAGCAACACCTGGGCCGTCCTCGCCGGCGCTGTTGACGTGGCGGTCTGGGCTGTGGATTCGTTAGCGAATTAGGTGGTCAGGATAGAGATAAGAAGGAACGCCGTTCCCATGCAGATCAACAAGTTGTCTTCAGTCTTGCCGCGGATTAGCTCGCGCACTGCTGCACATTGGTTGCATGGCGGTGTTACATAGGCTGGGTGGCATGTGATGACGCAGATTCGCCGCAATATGGATCAGTGAGTCAAGTGAAGAGCTGGCCAGGGTGGATTGGTCATTAGCTGTCGCTTCATGCCTATCAAAGCAGAGTGTTAACCAGACCAAATAACACGCATTTGAGCTTGTTTTTCCTTTTTTGCCCTGCTCAATCCTCATCGCGCATTCCATATGCCGAGCCAAAGATTTGCATGCGTGGCAAGCTGTGGCAGCTTCATCAGTCATCACGGATAGGGAGCGCAGAAAACAGAAGACGAATTCAAAGTTGGGCCGTCAAAGTCATCTCAGAGTGTATCCTAGTCCAGCCCATTTCCAAATTGAGCCCAGCTCACAAGTTCAAACGTGAGGGTATAAAGCCGCTACGCTACTAACCTCAATTCATCGTTCCCTCTCTTTCCCTCATCATCATCCCCGCCCGCAGGCAGGACGCGACGCAATGGCAGCCCAGCCCATCGGCAAGTCGCCCCACCTCGACCGCCTCGCCCGCGCGCTCGCCTCCGACCACCCTCCCCCGCCGCCGGCCGCGCTGCACGCCCACCTCCTCCGCGCGCACGCCGCTTCCCCTCCCGCGCTGCTCCGCTCGCTCCTCAACGGCGCCATCCGCCGCCTCTCCAAGCCTCGCCCGCACGCCGCGCTCGGCCTGCTCCTCCTCATGCCGCGCCTACCCGTCTCCCCCGACCACTTCACCATCCCCTTCGCGCTGAACGCCGCCGCGTCGCTCCGCCTCCTCCGCCTCGGCGCTTCCCTCCACGCCGTCGCCCTCCGCCTCGCGCTCCTACCGCTCCGCCTCCCCGTCGCCAACGCCCTCGTCGACCTCTACGCCAAGTGCGAGGACCTCCCCGCCGCCCACGCCGCGCTCGCGGACATCCCTGCTCCCGACGCCGTCTCGTTCAACTCTCTCCTCTGCGCACACGCCCGGCTCGCCTGTGTGCCCTCGGCGGAGTCCCTCTTCACCTCCATGACAAGCAGGACCCAGGTCTCCTGGAATGCTATGGTGGTCGTCTACGTCAATGCCGGTGACCTCCCGGCTGCTCGACGAGTGTTTGATGAAATGCCTACAAGGGACTCGGCATCGTGGTCGGTACTGGTTATAGGATATTGCAAGTGTGGGTCAATGCAAAGCGCGCGCGAGCTGTTTGACAAAATGCCGGAAAAGAACCTCGTGGCGCGGACGGCGATGATTAATGGTTATGCGCAGGCTGGGAAGCCGAAGGCGGCACTTGCATTGTTTAGAGAATTGGAGGCTGCTGGAATTGAGCCTGATGCAGCCACCATGGTTGGGGTTATTTCTGCTGCTTCACAGTTGGGCAGCGCGGAGCTGGCTGGATGGATTGGAGCTTATGTTGACAGGAAGAGGATTGAAAGGAACGAGAAGGTGCTTACAGCACTAGTAGATATGCATGCCAAGTGTGGCAATGTTGAACGGGCTCTAAGTGCTTTCAGGGAGATCGCACAGCCGGATGCCTATCCGTACACGGCACTTATTAGCGGGCTGGCAACACATGGCCATGCAGAGCTGGCACTTCAAGTGTTCGAAAGGATGCGGACTCAGAACGTAAGGCCTGATCCGATCACTTTCGTTGGTGTGCTTACTGCATGCAGCCATACCGGGCTTGTCGATAAAGGAATGGATTATTGGGATGCAATGGTGCAGGATTATGGAATTCAGCGTCGAGCAGATCACTATGCCTGTGTTGTTGACATGCTTGGCCGAGCAGGGAGGCTTGAGGAGGCTTATGAGATGGTGCAAACGATGCCAATGGGGCCACACCCAGGGGCTCTTGGTGCATTGCTGAGTGCATGCAAGACATATGACAATGTTGAGATTGCAGAAATTGTTGCAAACAAGCTTTTTGAGTTGGAACCACAGAACACTGGGAACTATATACTGCTGTCCAATATATATGCTGCGAAAGATCTATGGGAGGAGGCTGAAAGAATTAGATCACTGATGAGAACAAAACTGCCATTTAAAAAGGCAGGGTCTAGTTGGGTTGAGGGTCGACAGAGGGACCGTGTCAAGGTGTCTGCGAGGGACTGAACCATTAGAAATGCCGCCACTCTTTTGGAATCGACAGAGGGACCGTGTCAAGGTGTCTGTGAGGGACTGAACCACTAGAATGCCGCCGCTCTTTTGGAGACAACAGAAGTTAAGCAGGCTTAAAACAGCTAATTTAAGAGCCAGCAAAGCAGGACGTAAGTGTCAGCTTGCTAAGGTATTGTCATTTCTTTGCAGCTCATGACATATCTGTTTATTTCCTATAGCAAGAATTGAGGTCACACAGCATAATACCTAACAGTTGCAATCTATGCTATTTATCCGGTGGAAGTATTATAACAGGATATTCTAAGCTACGATTCACTGAATGTTTTGGAATAAAGACAGTCTACAATGTCATAACCTGAACTCTGAGCATTAGTTCTTGTAACTGTAATGTTTCAACATGGCTAGTTTTGATACACCTAGTACTCCAGTTTCCACGACACAATTAGTATACAGAACTAGAATCATGATAAAGATGAGAAAGAAACAGAATAACTATTTACATGATGAACTCCACATTGATGGGTGTATAATGTTCTGAATGATTGGTGGAGCATAAGCAGAAGAACTAGGAGAGTTGTTTTCTCCATGCTGGCAATCCATTTCTACAAAGGGATGGTTCATCCCGGTGTACACTAGTGATATAGCATGCTAATTGATGTGTGTTTTTCAGGGCATTTCTCAGCTAGACTTCGCTGTCTCGATCGCATGAACCAATTCATCGATCTTTGCACCAGTGATCTCCTTGACCACCTTCCCATCCTTCAGAATCTTGAATGTTGGGACAACCTTTATTCCCAGCTCCTTTGCAAGAGGCTGCAAGTGGCGAGCACCAAGAAGAACACGCATGTCATGTTTCATGGAGCACAGAATAGTAGTAGCTACAAAAGGGACAACAAAGCTATCAAAACCAACCCTGTTATCCTGGTTGCAATCGAGCTTGAGGAACACAACATCAAGGTCCTTCTCGGACATCTCCTGGAATTTCGGTGCAATCACCTTGCAAGGGCCGCACCTGCAAAAATGAGTACCAGACAGTCACCAGACTTTGCAGTGAGGTGAGGTCTATTCTCATTTTGTTTTTTAATCTTGGTGAAACTGAAACGAAGATGATACTGATAGAGCTTGATGATACCATTGAGTGTACATGTCGAGAACGACAAGTTTCTCTCCTGCCGCCTTAACAATAGGCCAGAAGGTATCCTTGTTTACCTCCGTCACCTGTCCGGTTACCACTACCGCGTCAGCGCCCACCGAAGTCGTCTCCAAGCCACTTGACTTCACCGGGGTCAGTCCCCTTGTCTCAGAGCCCGTCGTCACGAACAAGCTCCTCTTATGTGCCGCTGCTATGCTGCCGAGCGAGGCTGGGAAGCGTCCAGCAGGTCGGCATGTGGAGATGGCCGGCGAGGTGGCCGGCCCGTGAGACGAGGAGATGGAGAGGCGTAACGCCATCAGATGCTAGAGTTTTTGAGGTTAGGGGGTGAGTCTGATAGGAGAGGCGCTTGCAGCAGCGGCGGCAACAGACGAGTGGGTGAGCTTCAAAGGATATCCTCTGGGATGGCGTGGAGGTATTTATCCGCTTTCAACGAGAAAGTTTGTTCTAAGAAATGACATGGTTGCCCCTGGCAATTTCTGCCCTTTTGTGGTGACGGCGTGATGATGCACCCCTCAGCGTTCTTTGCTGGAGTGCATTTTCGGTATTTGGAGGATTAGAACGTGTGGTCGCCTGATCAGCTCTCGGGCTTCACGGACGACAAGTTGTAACATTTGTCATGGAATCGGCATCATCCATTAGGAGATCCCTTTACACCTGCTACATGCAAAGATTGTTATGTTACCTCTAGGCAAGTTAATCTCCTGTTATATTCTTTGTCTGTATTTTCTTTCCACGGTATTTGTCATGGGATACAAGCTGTCCAAAAACCAATCAAAGTCATCTAACTGTTTTTTAACAAAAGCTCAACACCCTGGCGTGGCAGTGAACTCAGGAGCCAATCAAATGCATCCAATTGATCGGTTGACACACTGGCGCAGCCACGAGGAACGAAAGCAACCGATGATTTTTACAGCTAAAAGCCAACTCTCCCGGATCGCACCATGTCCTCGGATCACCTACACGTTGTGGAATCTGTCATGCCTGTCCAACGAAATTTTAGTCAAACTACAGCTTTTACATATACAGCTGGCAATATTTGTGGCCCTGCTCGTGCTCGGCGCTCGCATCGAATTTCTTCAGTGCTCGTAATATCATCGGGGAACGTGATAGCATGTCCGCTGCGATTGCGACACGGAAGGAAGAATGTTCTAAACATCCTGATGAATATGTGGCTCAGGGGTATTTCTGCAGAATACGCTCTACTTAGTGTGCATCTACAGAAGGAAAACGCAAGCTTTTCCTTCTAAACAAAACGGAGGGGAAAAACAACTGTGGCGTTGAAGTGCAAAACTGAAAGCATGTTGGACGAAATTGTATTAAAAAATGCTATGAGAAACGAGTAAAAAAATATATCAAAATACAGTTGACGAATGTCACACATATACACATGGTTTTCCTTCACGAATGTATCGCACATACACATTCGTTTTACTTCCCGACGAATGTATCGCACGTACAAATTAAACTCCAGAGGAACTAATACATCGGTGCTTTGTATCAAATAATCTGAATGACAATCACAATGCAGGGTCTCATATGAACTCATGAGTGTATCAGAATCTGAAAGCAACAGTGGTCACACACAACTGCAGCTAATATGCAGACATTTAGAATCTGATCTCTTCATTGCGGCAGTAACGAGGCGGAAGTCCCTGAGAGGTTGCCCACGATACACGAATTAAGCCTACGCAATGTGTGGATCATTAACGAAAGTTGCAGTACTGGTCTAGAAAAAAAAGGTGCAATACCGCAAATATAAGATATCATGTCATAAACAAGAAAGTGTAAGACTCACGAATTTTCGCCATATTTCCTTCACCGGCCATGAAGGATTGAACACCTTATGATAAAAGAGTTGTCCCTTATTCCTAACCACAAAGGATAAATAAACAATATCATTAACTTGGTTAGCAAAGCAGCTATCATTAACAACATGAGTATATATGACAACATTGTGTGGGAAACATAGCAATACACAAGTAGTAGGCTGAGAGCACATACCAGAATGAACGGTGGCAACAAGTGAACATATGATGGGTGAAGCTGCTTGGACCATGAAAAGGTGCATCCAAGAGTCCCCCCTCGTCCAGGGCTGTTCTGCCACTACTGAGACAGTATTTTGCAAGACACAGTTTTATTGGATGGAAGAAGATAACGGTACTACCCACGATGGATGGTGATGCCTTAATCGAGACACGGAGGCTCCTCTGGCCGATAAATATGGACCTATCTCCGATGCTTGTCATCGGAACATACCTTTTCAGCATTAGATCAGCAAGTTTGTAGTAGACTGAAAGACGCAGAAAAGATTGATCACTGAAACCTAGCACCAAAATGTCCCCACCACATTCTGCCATTTTTCTTCACCTCCCAAGCCACTGATCCTTGTTGTGACTGACTATCTGGAGAATATGAACACTCATGCTGTGTCTCCACATGATATATAACTTTCCCTGGAACGAGAAAGGCGTTGTGTGGATTAGGGAACTATTAGGCCTTCCTGAGAGAGTCCATTGATTCTCGTTTGAGTTGGCAGTTGCCACGGCCATATTGCTCAGCCGATGGAGAGCGAGCATGACACAGACGGTTCCAGTTGCATCGACGCTTACAGAGGAACAGATGCCTCTGACGTACCTATTGAACTTTCTGATACGAAATTTCGTATGTTTTTAGATAAAGGGAAATGACGTTGTTGGGTCATTGATTGTATAAGTCGGGGTGTGTGCATGTGGAAATGAGCATACAGAAAGCGACCTGACATCATGGTTGCATATGTTTTGAGCACACAAACCATGACTATGGTTCTGACCAGGTGTGAAATAAACACACACAAGAATTGCATATCTTTGTATTCAGCCTGTTCGGCAGGCTACAGCTGCAGCTGCGGCTGCAGAAAAATAACTGCAAACACTGTAGCTGCTGTAAAAACACTGTAACGACTGCAGAAGAAATAACTAAAACACTGTAGCTGCTGCAAAACAGCCGCTGCAAAGAAGCCAGACGAACATGCTATTATAGGGAAACGAAATGGTCCATACAAACACTCTCATGCTAGGACCAAGGTACGAGGGGCCAACACATACACAAGACTTTGTTCTAAGATAACAGACCAAAGAACGACCAAACTAACGAGATGTAGTTCTGTTTGCCCTGGCTTAGCTCCTAGACCTAGATCATCGAGTCCTCACTCCTCGAGCACCAGCAGATGTCCAGAGTTGCGCTTCAAGCCTCAAGTTATACAAAGCAACCTGGAAATTGGGCAAGGCTCCATCAAACACACCCGCCTATACTTCCAAATAATCCAAGCACCAAGAATAATCAAGGTGTTTAACCCTTTTCTGTGCTACTTTAACAACGTCAATTTTACAGTTCAAATTTGTAAGATTTTAAGCATCTGACACTAGCCATGAATAGCAGCTTGTAAAATCCCTTAATCCTTGTTCAGCCGAACATGTAATCTGGATGCAAGGGAATAATTCTATGGGATTAAACATCATAGGGATTAAGTGAAGCAAAGTGATTCACTTGATAGACAACCGAACATGCTCTTAGTAATACTCCTTCCATTTTTAAATAGATATACGACATTGTTGACTTTGTTGTTGAACTTAACCAACAACAGATATTTAAGTAATTATTTACCTAGGGCTAAATAATTATCAAAGCACTTTAAGGTTAACTTCTACATTTAGCTAGTTGCACAAATATTTATAGATGGTTAAAGTAACGAAAAAAATCAATGGTATCATATATTTAAAACTGGAGAGAGTGGAAAAGGGTACGAGGCTAAAATCATCAAGAATCTATCATAAACTTTTGTGAAGTTCTCACTCTTGCACATTAGGTGGTAGCATGCCGACATGGCATGTTATTGCTAGACATATACATAGATACATTGCATATGTATACACAGGTCGGTAGGGAGAATTAGGACAGATCGCGTTGAAGCTGGTGAAATCAGAGGGTCGTTTTCAAAAACTGTACAACGAAGTAGATCACGGCCAGGAGAAGTGCTATCTGGTAAACATCTTGGCTCAATCCATCATCCGGCCTTTGAAAGAACTGCATCGTAGAAGAACAAAAAAACGCTCTGAATAACTGGCATAATCAATCAGATGGGAACAAGATTTTGAGCACTAAAAATTAAACAAGACAATTTAGCATAACTTGGAGATTCTCCATGTGGAGATACAATTACAAACTCTGCATCAGATTAGTGGTACCTTCGTAGGATCTCCTGACGGATCTAGATAAGCTTCTAAATTCTCGTCTTTATTTGATGATGTCCCAGATGCCGTGCTCTTAGCAGCTTCAATTGTATCCTTCCCAGACTCAACAGTAGAGTAAACCCTTCTAGATAACCAGAAGTATGCCTGAGCAGGAAGAGATGAGGCAGAAAGGTCCCAGGAGTCAACCTGCTCGAGTACTTGGCCACTTATCTGGTTCAAGACGAACCGCGATTCAACACGGACAATAACATCTCCTCCAATGGTTGCAAAGATAGGATTTTTAGGCTTCCCTCTGAATGCCCATTTGATGGTCAGTGTGCTTGTAGACTGCATTGACATTTCCTGGACTGTCTGACGCAATACCAAGAGTGGTGATTAGATACTAACTGAATTCGGAGAGGTGTCGTGCTGGACACAGGTAGCAGAATGACATGTTGTGCATCAAGTTTAGGCTAAGATCCTGAGTGGAAAGTATCCAACCCCACAGGATGATGTGCAAGCCATACCATTATGTTGATATGGCTGGAACACACTATTGCAACTTAATTTTCTTACCACTTTAGGGCTTTCTAGTGCCTTGGTGATCCACAATGGCCTCATGTACTTCTCACGCCCAACAAATGTCCTGAGTGGGTCCTGAAAAATAAAAAACAGAGTATGGAGGCACTGTGAGGGTAAGCATGCATATAACTAGCTGGAGGAAGATGGTAAGGTCATCATCAAATTGAGAGGCATATCCAGCACAGGTAACTCTTTTTCTTCAACCGAAATGAATAAGAACATTGTATGAATATTTGCTTCCTGAGAAACCAGACTACTTTCTTTCTAATTTTCTCCAACTTTCAACTATATACCATTGAACATATAAGTCGATAACCTCGAAATTAATTTGTACACGCAGGTACCATGAAAGCTAGTGTTCTCAGAGCATTCGCTTTAACTAATTACCTAACTAGCCAACGATTTTCATTTAGGTACTTTCTTTCCTATTTTCCAAGTTCCAACTGTACCATTCAACCTACACGTCAATAACCTCGAAATCGATTTCTACATGCAGGTTCCATCAAAGCTATTTCTCTGCGCGTTTGAACTAATTACTTAATCAAAAGCACGAATATCATAGTTGAACCTTAAGTCGGTGAAACTTACAATGGAAGTCCCAAACCCTCGAAGTATAGTTGTCTTTCAGTTACCATTCCAACCCAAATGTACAAATTCAGAATACCAAACAAGGAATCAAGGTCGCTTGTGCAGAAAGATTGAATGAGACCGCAACACGTTAGCATCAGCACCTTGTATTTGACGGAGACGGCGTAGCAGTTGAACGCACGGTTGTCCTCGCGCAGCTCGAGGATGTCCCGCGCGAGCTGTCTCGCGGTGGCCTCCACGTAGGGGCTGCTTATGCACTCGAACTCGTTGCAGAGCTCGCCGAAGTCCATGCCGTCCACCAGCACGTCCGTCCGAGACCTCTCCTCGGGACGATCGGCGCCGGCGCCCGCCTCCACCTCCTTCGAATCATCGACGACTGCGCAGAACACGTCGTTCGTTAGCAGCAACAAGGAAGGCAGAGGTGTGTGCAGATATGCTTGATCATCTTGAGCTCACCGTGCAAGGGCGCCGCGAGGCGGAGGCGGCCGCGCCCGCGGGACTCGAACTCGTTGCAGAGCTCGCCGAAGTCCATGCCGTCCACCAGCACGTCCGTCCGAGACCTCTCCTCGGGACGATCGGCGCCGGCGCCCGCCTCCACCTCCTTCGAATCATCGACAACTGCGCAGAACACGTCGTCAGCAGCAACAAGGAAGGGAGAGGTGTGTGCAGATATGCTTGATCATCTTGAGCTCACCGTGCAAGGGCGCGAGGCGGAGGCGGCTGCTGCGGCGGGAAGGAAGGGCGGCGACGGAATCGACGTTCCGGAGGCGGAAGGCGTACGCGGATGAGGAGGAGGAGGATGGGGAGGGGCGGCAGGAGCAGGAGAGCGCGGCGGCGGTGGGCGTGGCCATTGTTGGCCCATGGCGTGGATGGCGTGGCGCGGCGTGAAGAGGCGCGGGAATCGGGATCGGTCTCTGCGGTGCGGATAAGGCCGCGGTGCGCCACGGCCTCTCGTTTCGCGCTTTGCATCAACGGCCTATTTTCCAGTCAAAAAACGAGCACGGAGCATATTCCAGTGGACTGCCTCCCTCTTGGCCCAATTGGCGGGAGGAGCCACTTCCCGATGTTTCCGGCAAGGGTCGTGGCGAGAAGTCGCCCAAGAATCAAGATGGCGACGTGCTGCGGCGGAAGCACACGAGAGACGAGACCGCCGCTTCCACCCCAGCAACAGGCCTATCGGTGGCAGACAAGCGGAGTTCGGGTTAAGAACCTGGAGGGGATCAACGCGACAAACCATAGCGACATACTACAACAATGACGACATATGCGTCATGACTGAACGTTCCTTCCTGATTGCCTCCAAGGAGGCTTTCAGTTGATATCGTTAGAACAGCTATTACCTCCGGATTTTCCCTCCCCCAATGTCAACAAGCTGAATCTGAAAGGACTGTGTATTAGCATCACAGAGTGTACTAAACTTGCTTTCTCCAAAAACAATAACAAAAAAAGATCATTCTTGAATGTAACTGTATACAGTATGATGATACAGCAGTGAGCCGTCCTCCTTGTAGTGGAGGAGGTAGTAGCATTTGATGCAGAAGTAGCAAGGGTTGTTCAGAGCCCACTTGTCATCAACTGTCATCTTCGTCGCGGGATAGATCTGGCACACCGAGCACTTCTGGAGACGCCTCTGCAACTGGAATGTCATGAGAGGGTAGTCTGCTTGGTTGTGCGTGTCATCCGGGTGGATCAACCTCATGTCCCTAATCACTATCATGTGCTTGCAGTTCCCCTGAAAAATGTACAAGGATGAATATGTCAGAAATATGGCAAAAATGATATCCTGCCTCAAAAGATAAGCAGCACCATATTTCATTGTTGTTCATAAGCGTTAAACCTAACATTTCACAGATATTAAAGTTTTAGAAACAAAAGAGATAACCAGATCCTAGCATTGAAATAACTGTTCACGACGACAATTCAGTGAAGCCATAAAAATAATAGAACCTGATGGCAGTAGAGGTACCCAGCACCAAGCCGGAACTGCAGGTCAGAGAAACGAATCCTTTGCATTCTCTCAGACTTAAACTCGGGCACATTAGAAATATTTAAACCCCTCAGTAAGTCCTTTTGCCGTTTCTTCAAAACACCTGATGTTATGGCATCCCACTTTTCTGATACCTCCTCACTGGAATTCTGAAGCCAATCAAGTATCGGTTTGCTGTAATCACTGGAAGAATAATGCCTTGTATCAGTGTAGAACGTGTCCTGACATAAGAAAGTGACGGTTAACTAAGTGATAGATTCATAAGAACATGATTCCAATTTTTCTAAAATGAAAAACATACCTCGATAAGGAAATATCCAGAATGATCGTGTTGCTCAGCCAGATTCATCAACTTATCAGTTAAACAATAAATGTTGTCCCTTAGATCTGTAAGAAATTGGCTTCCCAACACAAGAAATTCCTGGCTCTGCAAAACATTGAATCAAAATAAAAGTTAGGTAGTGGACCTTTCACCTTAAATCAGTACAAGTTAGGAAAGAGTAGTATCTTACTTTGACAGAGGCATATCTCTTTTCATAAACTTCAACGCAAAGAATTACTTCTGGATGAGCCACAGGTCTATGTTCCTCAGACATCGAAGCTTTCTTCTGCGGTACAAAAAAGACCATGAATAAAATTCCAAAGCCAGGAGCTTGGGTAAAGAGATGCTTCAAATGAGCTGAGCTAATCCGAACCTTCCAAGGTGTGCTGACGTATTTAAGAGTTGTTGCCATTTCAATCTTCTCAGATGATTTGGAGCCTTTAGACTTCGCAGAATTACCTCTGCACCCAACAAACAATATTGTTTTAAGATTGTGGCAAGAAAAGATCAAATGGTGTAATTTACTATATGGTCTCAGCTACCAGGCTCTTCCTCCAGTTTGTTTAACTTGACTATCGCACCATCTATTGGATCTGATTAACCATTGTACCGAAAACTACCGTTTGACAGTGCAACTGTTGACAACCAATCATGGTTTCGATCATAACTTTCCACCCCCAAAAAAAAGGTATGCCACAATGATAGTATAGAATCACTACAACATACATCTATGAGTTTTAATAGCTTTACCTGAACGAGTGCAACCTGGCTGCAAGTTTATCTTCGTCTTGCTTGGCCTTGATTTCTGCCATCTTCACTGCTTTGGTAAGATAGCTTCCCTGATCATGACCATACCAAATATATGCAGTATAAAATCATCAGAAAAAAGATTCACAGAGATGACAAATGCGCGTTGATGTTACTAACAGAAACCAGAGATAACCTTATGACTTTCAGGTATTTCATCTATCACTGTGACAGCAGAGTGAGAACATTTCAGCTATCTTGTACAGAGTAGTTTGTAATATTCAGATATATAGACAACCATTTCTCTTAGACAGATGGTTGTATCTGCCTAAATAGGCCAGGTGGATTTATCGAACTTCTAAGCACCCTACTCGAAAACATGGGCATGCTCAGTGAATATGTTTTTTTAAAAAAAATAATAAAAAGATGAGTTAATGAAACAATGAAGAAGAGACTGCTGCACTAGATGAATTGTTAAGCGATTGCACACAACACAATGAAAGGAGGTCGAAAGAGGGATAGACGTACATATAAAATCTTTGCTCGGACCTCTCGATCAAAATGTCTGCCTCTCTTTTTTCCTTTTCTACATTTTGTCAGTTCATTCGTGCCCTCTGTATCACGTGCAACAATGGACATTCCATCAGCAGGTGTCTCAGGCATCTGGTTCACAGCTGATGAATTTTGCGGTTCATACAGTTCAACCGATGTTTCAGTTGGCAGTTCATGACTCTCTTTTTCAACTGATGAATCTAATGCCATGGTCCCATCTTTTCCCTTCCTATCTCTGATTCTTGCCTTTCTACCCCTGGTTTCTCCATTGCAACCAAGTGATTCGCGTGGTTCGGTTGCAATGTCCTCAGTAGGCGATCCGGAGCTCTCTCTTTCAGCTGATGGGCTTGATGTGGGAGCCTGATCTATAGGAATTGTATTTTCTGAAACCCTACACATGGTAGAGGACATCAGATCCTACCAGCCAAACAAAGCAACACATATAACGAGAACTTTTTAATATAGCCTCCAACTACAATCATGGAAAAGAGGCTGTGGTGCACAAGAAGGCAAGGGAGCATATTCTTAAAAGAAAAATCCCACTAAACGAAATTAATTTGCAAGAGCACTTGACACGAATGCCAACTTACACATTTCACTACACCTCTTAGCAAAGCCTACCTTGCTAAATATTTGACTGGTACAAAGGTTAAGCAGTAAGCACCAGACTATTCTCACTGCAGAATCCTCTGCTGATGGATGTGGCATCTAATCAGATTCTCCTAAACATCATAACAAGATATGCCCAATCAACCACACTACCAAATGTACCAGCAGACCAACCAAGCATTGATCAAAGCAAACTGCTTACCCTCCATCAGACGTTTGATCCTCTGTTATTTGCAGAGTGCCAGAGTCCCAGTATTCCTACATGCACCAATCATAACAATGTGAAACCAAAATGCAGTCGAAAGAATAGTGATTAGAGAAAACTGATTAGCAGAAGAGGGCCACCTCCATAGCCTCCTGGAGGGCGCGCTCCACCAGCTCTTCCTCCGAGAGAACCCTCAGCTCATCAACGCTGCACGAAGCCACATTATACAGTTAAAAAAAGTATATCAACCATCATATCCACGAGCAGTAAAGCCAAAGGGAAGAGGATTATTTCGAAAGCACAGAATGAAACACGGGCTTACGAGAGCTCATCGTCCAATTCGTTGCTAGGGTCCCCCAATTCGGCTTCAAGAGACTGGATACAACCAAAAAAAAAGGGGCGGGGACATAGAGTTAAAATTGATCAAGGTGTTCGGGCATTGGAACATTAGCGAGGGAGGGATCGGCACCTGAAGCTCATGGAGAGCAGAGGACATGAACTCCGGGACGGTGGACATGGGGCCCACCATGAAGGGAACGAACACCGGGCCGCCCCGAGCGAAGGGGGCGCGCTGCCGCTCGCCGGCGGCC
>LAPY01000010.1:292882-312372 GCA_000970635.1 Eragrostis tef
CTCGCCGTCATCCGGCTCCGGCGAGGAGGGTCCGATGCACGGCGGAGGCATCTCGAGGTCGAAGCCGATGAAGTCGTACGCGTCGCGCTCCATCACGTATCCGCCCATGTACAGGTACTCTGTCTCGGAGCAGCACGGGGCGGAGTTGGACGGCTGGGGATTTTCCTTGAGGGCCTCCACCAGGTTCCGCATCCACTCAGCATCGTCGTCGTCGTCGGCGGCGGCGGCGTCCGGCGTCTGCAGAATCTGCACATCGTCGCCCGCCGCGGCATCGTCGGCGACCAAGGGAGCGGCATTGGGCGCTCCGGGGTTTTCTTCCGGGGCGCCGCCACCCGCGTCGACCTCGCACACGCGCTGCCGCACCCCGTCACTCGCGCCCCGCGCCGTCGCAGATACGGCGTTCCTCGCCGTGACCTGGTCCGCGACCACGGGAGCGGCATTGGGCGCTTTGGGGTTTTCTTCGAGAGGCAGCGCCGGAACGCCGCCACCCGCGTCGGCCTTCCGTCGCCGCGGCGCCTTTTTGCTAGCGCCCCGGGCCCTCACGGGTCCGGAGGTCTCTGCCGCGACCTCATCCGCGCGGGCAGGACCCGGAAGGATCCTGGCGCGATCGGCCGCGCCGCCGCTCTGCGGCTGCCCCTCCACCTCCCTGCTCCGCGCGGCCGCCAGGGAGACGTCGATGGAGGCGAGCAGCTCGCGGAGCTCCACCTCGCCCATGCCCTCGAGCGAGCCGTCCCACGACCCGAGCGCGCCGGCAACGCCGCTCGCCTGCACCCTGGCC
Organism: Eragrostis tef; assembly: GCA_000970635.1. Lineage (NCBI taxonomy): Eukaryota > Viridiplantae > Streptophyta > Magnoliopsida > Poales > Poaceae > Eragrostis > Eragrostis tef. Next base: position 293,661 of record LAPY01000010.1, read on the forward strand.
AGCTTGGCGCGCTCCTCCGCGAGCCATTGCTCGAGGCGGTCGGCGCGGGTCTCCGTGCGCCTCTCGCGCCTCTCCAGCGGGAGCGCGCCGAACCGCCTCAAAATTGCGGTAGCTTCCTCCTCGGACGGCCAAGAGAAGTCATCGTCGCCGGGGGCGGAGCCCTCGTAGACCACCGCGACATCGACGCCGCACCGCGTCGCGAGCTCTTCAGCCTTCTTCTTCAGCGCCTCCTTGCGCTTGGCGAGCCCGGCGCCGGTGGAACCTTCGGCGCGGCGCATTTCTCCCTCCCCTCCTCTCCCACGGCCCTCGACTTGCGGTGAGCGTGTGGGGAATGACTGCCGACTCGACGGCGGAACTGGGGGGCTCGTGCTCGTTATATCCGCCGCTCGCGGCGGGGGGGGGAGCCGGAACTCGGGTAACTCGGGTTCGGGCCCGCAGTTCGGGTGCGGACCGAAAGAGTTCCTCATTTCCTCTGTACCTGAGCCGGGCTGGGCTCGAACGCGCACTGCACCTGTTTTGGGAGGGAAGGGAAACCACGAGCCGCCGCCGCCGCCCCTATGGCGCCGCCGCTTGCGGCACGCATCCCCGCACTCGGCCGCGCGGCGTTGCGCGCGCGGTGGGTTCCTGCGGCGCTGTTCTCGTCGGGGATCGTCGCCGGCGACAAGCCCATTTTGGTAAGCACTGAGATCTCCCTGCGGCGGCTGCTACTCCGGGGTAGGTGCGCGACTTCGTGAGGTCGGCGCTCTACGACCCCAACCACGGCTATTTCTCCAAGAGGGCGGGGCCGGTGGGCGTGCTCGACTCCAGCATCCGCTTCAACCAGCTCGAAGGTGGTCTCCTTTGTCCTGCTCATTTCCGCAACTTTTTCTTGGATTGCATCGTCTATGGGGAATGCTGGGGTGTGTTCGGGCATTGCATCGTCTATGGGGAATGCTGCTCATTTCCGCAACTTTTTCTTAGGCTTGTCCTTCGATGTTTTGGGTGGGTGGCATTTCAACGAACAAGTTGTGTGCGTGTGACGTTTGCGACTTGGTTGTCATTTCTGCATGCTAAACGCTGTTGCTGATCCTCCGGTGCTGGTTCTATGTCATTCTGTGGAATATGTTCGGCATCTAGGTTGAGGATTGTGAATAATTTTCTTTCTATATACCATTTCCCTAGATATAATTTGCTTTAATACTACGCAGGGAGGAGTGCATACATGCAGCATCTCGATAATCTGTATAAGAAGCATGATATAGCTTGGTTTACTCCTGTGGAACTCTTTAAGGTACCATTTTTACTTCACTTGTTGAACAGAATGAGGTTCTTTCAGTCATCTATTGATGCGCCTTCCCCTCTCTGGTGCAGCCATGGTATGCCTATGCAATCGCAGCATCAATTCTGCGTACAGCCAATCTTTCAGTTCCATTGAAGGTGTGTGTTTATTAAGATTCCTTGTCGTGTAGTACTGCTCCTCAATCTAACTATTTGCTGTTAGAGCACCAGATTTGCTTGCCTCCTTTTATGAATATCAAGGATCAATTGTCATCTACTTTACACTAACCATAGAAAATGGAATCTTGTACTAATCAGATATACGAAATTGGTGGCGGTTCTGGGACATGTGCAAAGTGCATACTTGATTACATGATGCTACATGCTCCACCGAAAGTCTACAATGATATGAAATACATGTAAGCATATCTTTCTTCATCCTTCTTCCTCTCTTATCTTTTTAAATGTTTCTTCCTTTCTTGTGCTGACTGACAAAACAATACGGTTCATCCATGTCATAGAGGTACTGGTGTTGAAAGGGCCTGTTCTTCTTGCTCCAGTTCATTCTCTATTCTAGCATTTTTGGTTCATATGCTCAAATATGCTTTGACCTTGCTTTTATCTTCATTTGCTAGCTCAGTAGAGATTAGCTCCTCCCTTGCTGAGAAGCAATTGGAAACTGTCGGTGAAGTACGAAGCCACCTGTCAAAGTTTATGGTGGAGCATCGTGATGCAACGAACAGATCCGGATGGGGTAAGCTATTCCCTGCTATTTCGTAGGCAACCTACCCTACAACATGCCTTATTATGAATCAGTTGCGTGAGCTTAGATAATTCCTTGTGCCATCTCATATGCTACTGTGTTAGGGTTTAGGGTTTAAATTGATGATACATCTACTTTAAAGCTTGTGGTTTAAGTTGTATTATGCCTATCACTTGATAACAGTCAAAACTGTATCAGATATTTTGCCCTCGCAAAAAAAACTGTATCAGATATTTTGATGCATAATGTTGGTGTTGTTTATACACTTGACTCTACTAGATATATATAATATATAATACTTACTTCTCTAAATGCAGGCCGCAAGGATCCTCGCCCATGTTGGGTGCTTATGCTTGAGGTACTTACTGCTGTAACTTTCGTATCAGTTTTTTGTTGTGCTTATTGTGTGAGCTAGTGAAGGACAATAAAACCATTGACATTCCCCCAGTTATGAAATGAAATATGTGTTGATTCATTGGAGCTAGAACCTGGAAGCATAGAATCTAGAATGCTATGGCATACAAACTGTCTGATTTGGTTGTATATGGTGGTTACAAAAAATCTTAGAATACTGGCTGAACAAGTTATAGCTAGCAAAAAGTAACTCCCAATTCCTATACCATCAATGTTTTTCCTTGTTGGTCATGATATTGAGCAAATATTGCATTTAAAGGAAGCTGATATTTAAGGAAAATCACAGCGACAACTCCAACAGTAACTTTCTTTCTATGGGATAACAGGTACTTGACAATCTACCACATGATCTTGTCTATTCAAAAGATCAGGTCTCTCCATGGATGGAAGTGTGGATTGAAAAAATAAATGACAGGTTTGTTACTTTTAATTCTTCCAATTCCTGACAACTGCGACCTTTACACTGTACCACCATTGATGAAGCATTTGTTTCTGCACCTCCATTCATTTTCTATGTGGGATGTTAAGTGAGATCAGTGGAAAATCCTACACTCAAAGAAATATGATGAAACAAACATGCTTATTGCTGTTCAGTAACGATATTTGATGGATACTTTGATCAACCATTTAACTGTTTCTACGTTGGTATTTAGCTGGAGATCGATGATTTTTGAATCTGGTGGCAAAAATATGTTTCATTAAAGATACAGGGTAAATTGTTTAGGAAATGACACTATTAGAAGGTTTGCATTTTCCTAGAGTATCCACATGGCGTCCTGCTTTTTTTCTTGGTTTATGGTAGACATTGTAGTTGATATTATTATTGAAGGGTTGCCTCCTTTGTCCGTTGTAAGACGCAATGCCATTCCCATGATTTAGCTGACACTTATGTGGCTTAACAGTTTACATATGTCATGCTTATTTATTACTTGTTATTATTGAGGATGAACATCTCTCTGCTATTTAAAAAACTATTCCCTACTCAATTTTCTTTCATTAATATGTTCTACATGCTTTTTCTGAAGAAAGTTCACAAGTCTCAGAGGTCTACAAACCATTGCAAGACCCATTAATTTCTCGCTGCGTTGAGATTGTCGGTCTGAATGAAGAGAAAACATCGGTTAGCGAAAAATTATCCTTTGCTGCAAAAAGAGTTCTGTCAAAAGTATCCCCGAAGCCTAGGAGAGCCTGGCTGCCAACTGGATGCTTGGTTTGTCACTTAAATAATGTGCTTTTGTTATGGTATTGTAATATTCTGTACTGTTGCTTGCCTAAATCTCATGTGTGTGCTGAGTTAGACGCTGTCTTTTGATTCTTATGCAGCAACTAATGGATACTCTACATCAGGCTTTACCAAGCATGTCCCTTATTGCTTCAGACTTTAGCTATCTTCCAGATGTTTGCATACCTGGTGATAGAGCTCCATTGGTTTCATCAAAGGTAGTTTATCCTGATTGATTATAACTTGATCAAGTGTCTGATGCTCAAATTTTCTGACTACATGATGCATTTCTCCAACTAGGCAGCAACAATTGTTGGTTTTTTTGCGGTTCACATTGCAATTACCAATGATTATTTACAATCGAGGATCATGGGCTTTGCTTCTAATTATCTCATTAAGCTTGTTTTGTCCTTACAGAAGGATGGGAAAACATCAGATCATCGCAACTACCTTGATGCTCAGGTATGTGTAGTGTTATCCTTTTTGTTTTATTCATATTTTTACATAGATTCTGCGTGGATATCAGAATCAGACAATCTATCACGCCTAATTGTCTAAGACCAACATCTTTCTAAAGCACTTGCTTTTGCATGCATTTGGAAGTAGTATTTGTTAGTGGTGATATCTTGTTCGATCAATAATGTGAAATCTTACTGAAACTAGTTATGGTTCTTGGGCGGTGCAGCAGCATTAGGAAAGTAAGGACAAAATGAATCTAAGCTGTCAGGTGGGGTGGGAGAAAAGAAACTTAATAGGAAAGATTTATTACATTACTTGGTGTGGTGTACGAGCCAGTAACTTGGTTATGTTTACTCTCCCAACCTACTTCTGGCTTTTGAGTCGATTGACCATAGGTGTTCTGCACAAAGTTGTATTGACCCAACAAACCGGGTTGTGGGTTGTATTTACTCTCCAGGGTGATGCAGATATCTTCTTTCCAACCGATTTCCGGCTTTTGGAGCAGATCGATCATAACTGCTCTGGTTTCTCCAAAGAGCAGAAAAACCCTGGTGCATTTAAACCAGTGAAGAAGAGGAGGACAATCATAGTAAGTTTATCCTGTTTATGCCAACTTTGGCTCTGCAGTTTATTTTGTGCCTGCCTTAAAAATAGACATTCAGCTGTACATAAATCTTTGACTAACTTCACTATCGTGCACATTCAGCTTGATAGTGGAGCCTTCATGGAAGAGTTTGGCATGCCATTGAAGACGAGGACCAAAGATGGGTATAATCCACTTCTTGACGATTTCAAGAACACAATGTTCTATCTGAGCGTCCCTACCCATAATTGCATACCTGGTGATAGAGCTCCATTGGTTTCATCAAAGGTAGTTTATCCTGATTGATTATAACTTGATCAAGTGTCTGATGCTCAAATTTTCTGACTACATGATGCATTTCTCCAACTAGGCAGCAACAATTGTTGGTTTTTTTGCGGTTCACATTGCAATTACCAATGATTATTTACAATCGAGGATCATGGGCTTTGCTTCTAATTATCTCATTAAGCTTGTTTTGTCCTTACAGAAGGATGGGAAAACATCAGATCATCGCAACTACCTTGATGCTCAGGTATGTGTAGTGTTATCCTTTTTGTTTTATTCATATTTTTACATAGATTCTGCGTGGATATCAGAATCAGACAATCTATCACGCCTAATTGTCTAAGACCAACATCTTTCTAAAGCACTTGCTTTTGCATGCATTTGGAAGTAGTATTTGTTAGTGGTGATATCTTGTTCGATCAATAATGTGAAATCTTACTGAAACTAGTTATGGTTCTTGGGCGGTGCAGCAGCATTAGGAAAGTAAGGACAAAATGAATCTAAGCTGTCAGGTGGGGTGGGAGAAAAGAAACTTAATAGGAAAGATTTATTACATTACTTGGTGTGGTGTACGAGCCAGTAACTTGGTTATGTTTACTCTCCCAACCTACTTCTGGCTTTTGAGTCGATTGACCATAGGTGTTCTGCACAAAGTTGTATTGACCCAACAAACCGGGTTGTGGGTTGTATTTACTCTCCAGGGTGATGCAGATATCTTCTTTCCAACCGATTTCCGGCTTTTGGAGCAGATCGATCATAACTGCTCTGGTTTCTCCAAAGAGCAGAAAAACCCTGGTGCATTTAAACCAGTGAAGAAGAGGAGGACAATCATAGTAAGTTTATCCTGTTTATGCCAACTTTGGCTCTGCAGTTTATTTTGTGCCTGCCTTAAAAATAGACATTCAGCTGTACATAAATCTTTGACTAACTTCACTATCGTGCACATTCAGCTTGATAGTGGAGCCTTCATGGAAGAGTTTGGCATGCCATTGAAGACGAGGACCAAAGATGGGTATAATCCACTTCTTGACGATTTCAAGAACACAATGTTCTATCTGAGCGTCCCTACCCATAATAGGAAGTAGTCATCATTTTGCTGCTGCTGCTGTTTGCTGGTCATGATACTAGTACCACATACATTAGACAGTATGGTGAATTTTCTTCCACTCGAAGTCAACGAGTTAGCCTGAGCATCATGGAACTATAGTTACCAATGTACTTTCAGTTTGAAGGGTTTTTCTTTTTTCATTATTCGGGCCAACTATAGTTACCAATGTACTTTCAGTTTGAAGGGTTTTTCTTTTTTCATTATTCGGGCCAACTATAGTTACCAATGTACTTTCAGTTTGAAGGGTTTTTCTTTTTTCATTATTCGGGCCAACTATAGTTACCAATGTACTTTCAGTTTGAAGGGTTTTTCTTTTTTCATTATTCGGGCCAACTATAGTTACCAATGTACTTTCAGTTTGAAGGGTTTTTCTTTTTTCATTATTCGGGCCAACTATAGTTACCAATGTACTTTCAGTTTGAAGGGTTTTTCTTTTTTCATTATTCGGGCTGCTTGGCAGGCTGCAGCTGCGGCTGCAGAGAAATAACTACGAACACTGTAGCTGCTGCAGAAACACTGTAGCGGCTGCAAAAAAAACAACTGAAACACTGTAGCTGCTGCAAAACAGCTGCTGCAAAGCAGCCAACAGGGTGATTCTCCTCTGGTCTGTCAGGCTCTAGTTTATTATGTGATTCTGGCAACATGTGAAAGAAAGAATAATAAATGACTATGTAAAATTAAATTCCATTCATTGAAGTCATTGTGTGCACCATTGTATGCTTCACCGTATCGCACATCCCTCGGTGTACCATGTGCAAATGTAATTGCAGACCGCAAAAATTATCAGTTGGGGAAAAATATTGCGAACCAAATGAGTAGTAGTTTACAAGTCCACAAACACAAATGCTGTCTGCTGATACAGAGAAGACACAGGGACAGAAGGATTTATTCTTTTCAGCTATTCTTTTCATTGCCAATACAAGGTTGCAGCTCCATACTGCATGGAAGTCAACGTATTTCATTTTCTATAGAAAAAGAATGGTTACATCGAATGGCTCCAATATACAACTTCTCACCATGCTATCGTCAAAACCAGGCAAAAAAAAATTATATGTGGCCTATTTCAATAGAGGGAACCTAGATCCAGATCATTAGGATTAAGTTCACATTTGGAACTAAATGCTAAAGCGCCCAGAGCAATCCCTCTTCTAAACAGGCCTCAAAAGAAATATCAGGTATACTAAGGCCTCTATTTCCATTACAGAAGTTTGCTGGTACGCCGCTTTGGCCCTCCTGGGAAGAGCTTAATTATCCAGCCAAGCACTCGTTCGACAACCTGGGAAACATTCAATGTCAGACATCTACGAAGAAGCTTTTCGGGTGACATGGATGTATTGCACATAAGCTCCTAGAGGCTAGCGAGTTAAAAGTTACGGTTTATATTGCTCAAGCTCTTATTTTCAAATAGGGTAAAAGGCTCTAGAATCATAACAATAGACAACATGATATTTTGTTAGAAGGTAAAAAATTAGTGAAATTCAAAGAACCATTTCCAACAAGGACTAGTGGTAGGATCTATCAATCTTCTACAACATACTTGATGACAGTTTCCCTCAGGAAAAGAAAAAGATGATTGATGACAAACACTTACCTCATCTCCTTCATCAGCATACATGGTTGCATCATTGATGGAGCGTGTATCAATCGGTTTTGCTAGGACATTCTCATTAGCCATCCTTTGAGAAGTCAATAGCTCAAGCCTCTGGGTCTGAATCTCCAGCTTTTGTGTTAGGTCTTTATTTAATTCCTTCAGAATATACAAGTAAATTGCATCAGTAGATACGGCATTACAAAAGTAATACAAGGCAGATCTTGCTTCTAGTGTTTGACACACAAACATGGTTAATAGGTAAGGAGGCGTCCACATCAGCAGAAGCTTGATTTACCAGAACCCGGGGCTTTATTCCATCAAATAGAACATGCAATTTTGGTAAAGCTAAATAACAGATAAACAATACCTTCAGCTTAGAGCAATTAGATGACTCGATTCTCAGTGCCCGTAGCAGTTCTTCTCTCTCCACTGCTAACTGCAAATGATAAACCACATCTTTTTACACAAAAGAACGGTATATGCATTTATTGAAAACGCTCTAGATTTTTGCATATCTAAGGGATTTACCTCTGACATCAATGAATTGATGTTGTCAATCATTCTAAGCTGATCGTCTGGAATGCTAGTCGAGATCTCTTCAAGGGAAGGGATATCAGACATATTATTGAACCGTAAAACTGATGTTCCAGCATCTTCCAGTGTGTCAACAGTGCTAGCCAGGGTTTCAGAGGAGCTGATTTCGCCGATATCTGAATAGAACATTTGACATCAGCCCAGAAAAATATTGATACGACAATAAATAGGGATTTTGTGATTACCTAAATCCTCTGTAGCAGTTGATGCATCCCTCTTATCAGCTGAAGGTTTTTCTGTGATGTTTACCTTCTCATTAACAGGAAGGTTCCTCAATTTAGAGTATAGAAGCTTCTTTTCTGTCCATATAGAGAAAGAAAATAAATTCGTGCATCAGCGAATAAGGCTGGCTAAAATGAATGCAACACATCAATATGCATGCAAGATGTGAATATGCCTAATTCTATATGATTAACTGAAATGAAAAATTTCAGAGGATAATTTGGGAAAACTAGAGAAGTAGATCAGTAAGTTAGATTGCAACAAAATTACGTACCTTCTTGAAGAGCCTCAACAGTTGATTGAAGATGTTGGCGCTCCTTCTCTAAGCTAGAAACTTTGCGCCTGCATATGATAAATGAGAACCAGAAGAAAATCTCATGTATTCAGTAACTAAGGTCATGCTCTTTTAACTGTTATTATCATGTTTATTTGCATATAACTTATAAAAGCAAAAGTGGACAGAACAGTGCATTACACACATTAGTTTATTCTTTAGGATCCATTTCAATCACGAAACAAAAGAGATCTAGCCAATCTTTAGTCTAAAGAATGGTTGACAAAAAAATGATTCGTAAGTTGCACATGTAGCTTAGTAAAGGAAATCAGTTCACACTTCACCTGTATGAAGAAATCTCAGAATGCAAACCCTCAACTTGCTTTTCAAGTTTTAGCTCACTTGACCTCAACTTCAGGGCCTATTGAAAAAAAAAAAAGGTTATCAAACTGATGCATGCCAATGCTAAAAGTTGAGCCTTGCTAAAAATTGTTAAATAAAATTTCAATTTTTTATTTAAAATCCAAGGCAGTTTTATTATAAAATATATTGTGTTAAAGCAAACTGGCAATGAACATAAACCCAACCAGAATCCAAACGGACAGTGACACTACGATAAATAAACTGATACCTAATAACCATAAGAGTTCAACGGCTAAGAATAATTAGAGTTTGAATGGCAATTTTCGGTTTAGTTTATGTTCCAATGTGGATGACATTTGTTATTTGGATTTGTTCCAGCATCACTGAGGTTTGTGCACTTAACATATATATAACATACCCAAAAACAACCCACCATGTTGTTGGGGTTAATTTTGAAGATGTTTTGTCATGGGCATTAAGTAAACAAGATAGCAAAGCACCTTATCTTCTAGTAGAATGACTTCAGCCGCAAGTACTTTTGCCCTCTCATCTGCAGCACTGCATTCTAGTTGTGCATTAGCATATTCAGTCCTGACAGACTCAAGCGCCAGCTGTTGTACAGATTGGGTTAGTAAGGCAGCTAACAATAAGAATTCGAACAGCATATGAAGATCGACATTGTACTGCAAACATTATAGCTAAGTAGTGGGATGTAAAACACTAATCACAGAGATAATATTTGAACTAAAAGAGACGTCATTGAAATCTCAAACATAACATAATTAGCAACCTAGTTGTGGTTGTGTTTTAAATCAGCTTGTGACAATACAAAGTATCAAACAAGTACGGACATAACAGGAAATGTGCTTACATGATCTAAGATCAAGAATAGTTTCGCTTTTCAAATTTTAAATGCAACAAAGGCGGAGGGTCTAACCAATTGAGCTTGAATTTCTTCCTGCAATCTCTCCATGTCAGATGTCAACTGGCTGATAACGTGTGCCTGAAAAAAATCATACAGCATACTGATTAGTAACTAATAACGACTAGAAGCACATGACTAATCAGCATTTATTCCAACCCCATAAACTAATCTGTAATTCACAGAAAAAATATAAATATTGAGTAAAGATAACAGTATGGTGCCTGATTGTCCCAAAAAAAAGTATGGTGCCTGAAATGGTGCGCTTTATTTGAAGAAGTCAAAATTTGTTAGTTTTGACCAATAATTAGTCAAATTAAGTTTAACAGAATGCAAGTTGTTCCAATAGACTCATATTTCAAAGTATATATGATGCTTCATATTTTTTAGCAACTAAACTGGTAAGAAGAAGTAAAGGTCAAAATCTAATTATAAAGGGTTGAAAGACCTTCTTTGCACCAAGAAAAATATGCCCTAATAAATTGAGGGGGTATTAGAATCTCACTTAATACCTCTGCCTGAAGTTCTAATTATCGTCACAGCACTAAGTTTAACTGACTTAGTGCATATATTATATACTAACCAAATCATGCAAATAAATGACAACCTGAGACATTATGCTATTGATTTTAGACTTTTAGTTGAGCAAAACATCAGGAAAAATTGCAGCAAACATGGACCATTGTCAGGTTTCAAAAGTTAAGGAAAGTTTTGTCTGTCTGTTACTAATACGATGGTTGAAATATCCCTCTATTGTGAATTCCAACTGTTATCAATGAAAAGTTCATCGTGATACCAAGTTCAACTTGCAAATACTCCTCCGGATTTTAATTAATGATCTTAGGACAACATTTTAGTTCATCTTTAAGCGAAGAAAGTTTTTCTCACTACATCAATTAGAAAGCAAAGGGAGTATTCCAGTAATGCCATCAGGGAAACTTGCACACACCTGTTGGTTGAACTTATCAGTTAATGCTGAGTTATCTGTGGCCAAAGTTTCTGCTAACTCCTGAGATTTCTCAAGAGTGCGTTGTAAGGAGAATTTCTCTTTTGTCAAATCTTCAATGAGCTGGCAACCACATAAGAACTATTAGCAGTATGTTGAAGAGCTTATAAAAAATACATATTCAAATGATATTGGATTAATCATTAACTGACTAATTCCAAACGATGTCAAAACCTTCAGAGGAGAAACTTGTTAAATGTGTCAAAATGTGAATACCCAAGATCAAGGCAGTAAAGTTCACAGAATTGACATGTGATGTACCATCAGAAGTTTGGATATAATATTACACCAGGTGACAGTGTCGTGTAATAGAACTATGAAAACAGTCATTACTAGCACAGGACAGGACAAAGAAGTGATTGCATCGAAATTGAAAAGTATCATTCACTAAGAGAGCCTTCAGATTCCATAGTCGAGAGAACTTCAATTTTCTTAAATTTTTGGTTTCTTAACAAAACAGGGCAGCAGTTTATTCAATCGCTAGATATAGCTTTCATGTGTGCTTAGGATCAAGTTGGACAATACAACCAAACACTTTGATTCGTTGTAAACAAAAATAAGTCCCGATATTATGGCCATGGAGTTCAACCTTGAGATGACAGCTCTAGAACACTGTGCCCTCAAGAAAATGCATATTGCAAAAAGAAAAAAAAGGTTAGCATTTATCACCTGCTCTAGTGTTGCAAAGTCATCATCTTTCCCGTGTGTTGTAAAGTTTTGGAATGTTTGGTTACCATGCTGCAGACTTCTTTCTTCTTTGGAAACCGGGAAATCAGGAGGGATTGAGTTGTCATATGACCCTTTGTCATGATTATATTCCTGGCTACCCGATCTAAGAGAAATATCCACAACATTGCTGCTTGTCGATTGTTGATTTGATTGCTGTAAAAATGAACCCTGATAATTTGAATTGCTGGATAATTGATTAGCCTTAGGAGGCTCCCCATATGAGGCTTGAGTTGTTGGTGGAGCTCTTTGCACACCAATAGAATCAAGAAAAGATGGCCTTGATCGAGTATATGTAGTTGGATAATCAGCTGACAGAAAAGGATCATGTTTCTCAAAACTAACAGGTGTGGAATCTTCTGCCTTCCAATTTATTTCAACATTTGTATTATGATCTACAGTATCAACAATCCTAGAACTATTTAAGGTGCTGCCATAATCTCGGGCGTACACAGATTGCTCCACTTGGGAAGAGACTTTGGAGGTAGCTGCATAGGACAAAATGGAAGGTAAAGGAAACCCAGATTAATGTTAATAATCTGATATCGTAATCTACTGATAAAAAAGCAAGGGCTCAAATTTACCTCGAAACCGACCAAAGATGTCATTGTTCATTGAGTAATCCTGACTGTACGTGCTTTCGGATCTTCCAAAAAGGGTGCTGGATGTAGATGAACTAGATTGCTCGGTATCACGTACTTGACTTGATAAAGAATCTCTCCTCCAACTTGGTAAAGTGTCAACAGAAGGTGGTGAGCCTAAACTGTTTATGTTCCCAAAGGCATTTAATTTAGATGTTGATTGCACTTCCTTCTCAGGACTCGGCTCATCCTTTTTAAGAGTGTTGCCTCTCCAGTTCTCATGATGACCATTAACAAGGTCAGAGAAGCTCAAATTCCCATAGAACTTACTTCCACCATCACTAACAGCATCTTGCTGGAGACTAACACTGCTATCCCCAGCAGAAGCACTTACAGGGGCAGGACCATTTGACTGGAATTCCGCAGTCCGAGAAGAACTTATTGGACCATTCTCATATTTAGCAGATGGTAAGGAAGACGTGCTTGCTGTGTTTAGCTCTACATCAGACGCAAGCCCATCTCCAGGGCTAGCAGTATTGGCAATTGGAGGTGTTTTCTCCACTACATCAGGAACTGGCGGTTTTGCCTGCTCTACAGCAGCAGCAGACTTCTTCGCCGCCTTCTTCTTACGGAACTGCTCGAGCTGGATCACAGAAATAACACAATGTCATCCTAAAGCCAACCTTCTAGTCAAAATTGTGCAGAGTAAGCATGCAGAATCAGTTGACACTGTAACAAAATCTCAACGGCTAAATTTCAATAGCTCAAAACTGAGCCTGATAATATAAAAATGTGGCAAATTTGATGGCATTTGGCTTCCCTACGACAAGCAAAACGATCAGGGGAAATTTTGATAGCACTCGTCTTCTCTACCGCAAGCAAGCTAACTGAATGACACAACAGTCGTCGCGCTAAGCCACGCGACGCCCCTAATTTCTCTAGGCTGTTACCCAAGCAGATTGCTTAATCGGCTATTGCAGGCGAACAACGACTACATTTCTCGCAAACAACAGGCAACAACGGACCTACCCGCTTCTTCCCAGCCTCGAGGTGCTCCTTGCGCGACGGCGCGGCGGCGGTAGAGGAGGAGGACGCCTGCGCCGACGCCATGGCTCGAATCGCCGGTCGCCGTAGCCGCCGGTTCGATCGAGCCCCGGGGAGGGGGCACGAGATCTGGCGACGGGATCGGGGTCGGGGTCGGGATGCGCACTGCTTCCAAATCCCGCTCGGCCCCCGAGCGTTTGGGCCGCCTGCTGAGTTCGCCTCCTCCTCCGTTGCTGCTGCTATCTTTTTTTGGTGCGTGTTACGCTGCTGCTTCCCCGGCTTGCTTGGGGGGGTCGCGTCGCCGTGGAGTCCGACCGGTTTGAGTTTCCTGCCTGCTGTTGCGTCGTCGCGGTCGATCGCTGGTGACCTGCTGGTTTCTCGTTGACGCTTCTGGCAACCTGGCCTGGTTGACAGTTTGGCTCGCTTGATGCTCGTGGTGCGGTGATCCATCGGCGGAACCGTCTACCACGTCTCTCCTACCTTCGAATTGTCAGCTCCTATATTAATGTCTTTTTTTTTTGCGAGGGACCTATATTAATGTCTGAAGGGACAGATCCTATTACATCAATGGGTAAACAATGAGAAGTCATATCAACCGCGGGCAGCCAAACTGCTGAAACTATTTGCCAATATTCCATAACTATGGCGAGTCTTCATCCTTTCGATTTTTCATGCTTTAACAAAAAACGCATCGACGCAACAGTTTATGAAAACATAATCAATACAAATGTCATTTTTGTTACCGGACAAAGCATACTGCAAGGTTAAAAGCTCATGAAGTATGTTTATAATTGATAGGGAAATTGTGTTTTTACCATCATTCTGAGAGCCAATTGCATTTTTAACCTCGAATCTGCATTTTTGTGTTTTTACTCTCACTTTTTTAAATTGAACCCCCGTTTACCATGGTTTCACTCCACCGTGAGTTGAAAGGAATTGAACGATTAAAAAAAAGAAAAAAAGAACGCGGATGGACCAAAATACCTCTGACTCCAATCGTTCATCCTTATACGACTCGAATCGTTCTCAGAACCTTTCTTCCTCCACGAACCGCCCGAACTCCCTCAGTGCAGAACCCCAACCCTAGCGCGATGTGGTGGCGGCTCGACGCCGGTGTGGCGCGGGCGCGCGGCGCGGCGTGGGCATGCGACGCCGACGCACGGTGCGGGGGCATGACGCTGGGGCGGCGGCATGGAGGCGCTAGGGCGGGTGACGGCGGCAGCTGGACGAGGCTACGGCGAGCAGCGCGGGCGAGCGACGCGGGTGCAGGCGCGCGAGCAGGGCGTAGCGCAGACCAGCGCGCGCGGGGGCGAGCGACGTCGGGCGTGGCGCGGGCCTGCGGGCGCGGCATGAGCCAGCGTGCGCGGCGCAGCGCAGGCCAGCGGTTGCGGCGGGGGGCGGGGGGCGCCCACATGGGGAATCTAGAGAATGGGTAAGCTTCTTCCTGTTTCAGTGAAATCAAAACTGGAATCAGTTTTTTGTGATGGGCAGTCAAAAATTGTTGTCATCCTCGGTGAAATCAAAAAATGATGCTTTTGTTTGTTGTGGATGATCTAGAGATTTTAGACATGGACATGTAATAGTTATTCTCTGACCGTACTATGCATGTGGATTTCTGTCATTAGACATGCTATGGATGTGGACATATAACATCTCCCTATATTGTTCTTCAATGTCAAAATATGTGCTGGATAATGCGAAATGGTAGCAAAGTTCTGTCGAATTTTCTGCCAAAATCGGTCCAAATTTACTAAAATTTGTCAAAATTTTAAATTTCTTGGTAACATATTTGAATATGTTAAATTTTCCTTTCAAAAATATAGCAAAAACCTTCAAATTCTGTTGTATGTGAGTTCATGTCAAAAGTGATGGTGAAATCACAAAAGGGTAACTTGGTCATTTCACTCACTACTTAACACCGTCAAAGGGCATGTAACAGACTCATGGTAAAATTTTCCTTCAGTTCAAAAAAGTTGTGGTAAAATCACAAAAACGCAGATTCGGAGGTAAAATCACAATGGCACAATAAAATGATGGTAAAAACGCAAATGCCCCAGATGATATGTCGAGTATACTACATGATAAAAACGGTTTATGTTACTTAGAAGAACTATTGCGACGATATAATATAATACTACTTTACATTGTTTTTTCTCCGTTGTTTACATAAAAGCTATCTACGATAAGCATCAAGCAATACATGATAAACAATAACAATGACATAGAATTGAGCTTGAGTATAGAATTTAGCTTGAGCTCGGGTTAGGCAATAAGTAACTAATTATTTTGGTGTTTTAGTAGCATAATTAGGCAATATATCAATGTGCTATCAATTGTTTTGATGATATATAGTTGCGGCCCATGATCCTCTTTACTCCTAAGAAAGCTCTCTCATTACACTCAAGTAATAAAAATAGGATAAAGTCCACTTTACTCCCTCGAAGTTTGGCCAGAGTCCGGATAATCCCCTCAACTATCCTTTGGTTCATTTTGCCCTCTCATTTGCTAAACCTGATCAATTTACACCTTTATTCAGTTTTCTAATCCCACCTTGCTGACGTGGACCAGGATTAAGCTGGGATTACATAGTTTTCTCGCCACATGTGACGTCCAACGTGGCAAAGAAAGGCATGGGCCACATAACCCCTCCTGGCCGGATCCCTACGTACGTCCGTATCCCTGTTATGTGCCCTCTCGCCTCCTTCCCTTCCCGTTCATCTCTTGCGGCAGATCAGCAGGGTGATGATCGTTGGATGATCAGGAGGCGATTGGCGTAGGCGTGCTCTTTGAAATTGGTGAGTTCGTCATCCCTAATTACCTATGTGATAGTATCGTTTTAATTGAGGTCTAGGGGTCATGCGGTTGTTGTTAGGTCCAATTTGGGTTTCAGGATTAATTGCAGTCGTTCTCAATCCAATTAGGTTTCCGTGAACCTATGCTTGTAATAGGTTTATTTAGGGTCTAGTATTTAATCATTGTGAGGACTGATGCAAAGTGACTTGGCGATCTCATATATGTTGTTGTTCCAACAAGTTCAGGCCTGTAGGTTAGTGGGATTCATTTTGTGTGGCAAAATGTGCTCGATGGATCGAATTTGTATGGAGATTCATGTGAAATTAGGGCGGGCTTTTTCAGTTCTGGATGTTACAGTTCCATAGTTCTGAATTGGTCTGATGTGCATTGTTGGCAGGAAAATTGATCCATTCGAGATGCTTGCTGTTAGATTTCACTTTGGAGGAGAGCTTGATTATGATGCTTTGCTACGTTGGACTTCACACGTGCGAGAAAATATGTAATCCCAGCTTAATCCTGGTCCACGTCAACAAAGCGGGATTAGAAAACTGATTAAAGTTGTGAATTGATCCGGTTTAGCAAATGAGGGGGGCAAAATAAACCAAATGATATTTGAGGGGGTTATCCGGACTCCGGCCAAACTCTGAGGGAGTAAAGTAGACTTTATCCATAAAAATATAAATTATTTAGAACACGTGTCTTATGTCAATCAAAGTCTTAGGACAATTAAATAATAAACACATATGCCATAAGCATGTCTTTAAATTGCTCGTCATTTGGTGATTGACATTTTATACAAACAATACAAAGATCGATTACACAAATTTGCGCCAAAAATACTAACTTATTCATTTTAAAAATGGAGGAGGGAGATACAAAACCATCTCAAGTGGAATCCAAGAAGAGCTCCACACATTCTCTTTAGTATGCATTTATAATCTACTACGTCTTTTACCAAATAACATATAAATGCAACCTAAATATAATAAGAAAGAAATCACCAAGTATATATTTACTTAGTCCAATTCACTAGATATGCAAGTTTTCCAATTTTCGGGCCATTGGGTCGTCTCAAAACTTTTACAGATGAACTAACACGCACCCTCATCCTCTTGAGTTAGTAGAAACAAATGAACTAACCCCTTGACACCTATTACCCAATGGGTACCCACCTGCATCCTCACAATCCACGAAATAAAGGAGATCAAGTCAAAGTAAACTTTTAAGATGTGCTATCCTTAAATTGCTCGTCGATTTTTGGCAAAACATTTATGATAAATCAATCTCTTTTGCAACAAAGGCACAAATATCATGAGAAAAGAAATATCATGCGCTTGTTACGAGTGGTTGTGGAACACTTTCTTTGACTTTAAAAACTAGTTAAAGGTAACTTTCACAGGAAAAAAATACCCTGATGCTATTCTCAACGTGCGTCAACTTTTAGCACGACATTTGTAATCAACTTCTCTTCCACACGAGGTAAAAGGAGAAGTATAACCGTTCCTTTACGATGCCTATGAATTATTTCATCGAGGCTATATGAATCGAACTCCTCATTTTTGTTTTTTTTTCAAAAAACTTTGTTCTGCGAGAAATATACGGGTCCCCAACAACAACAACCACTCAACCCACACGCAACGACCCAACGTTTTCCGGCTGCCGATGAGCTGGCTGCTGATGTCGTTTATACACGCGACCCCTGCAGGCCGCAGCCAATGGCACGACTCCACGTCGTCCTGACCATCGAGGGCCCGCACACAGGTCACCTAGTCCCCCGCCCGTGTATAGTTTCACGCGTGCGCATACCGAAGCCGCTCCGTCTACGCAGACGACCATGTTGTGCCCTCGGAATCCTCGTCCGTTGGATCACGTCGAGTCTCTATCTGACGTTCACTGATCGTTACACCGCGCAGCCCCAGTCGGCGGCCCAGAGACACGGACATCCTACGGCGCCGAAACCGCTACGCGCACGCTGTTTTGCCCATGCCCTGATGACCAGCGGTCCCCACCGTTCATTGGCACAGCCAACCATGTGGTTTCTTCCGTTTTCCTCGAAACGGTCAAATTAGCACGCGCCAAAGCCTTCCCACAGTAAAGGCGCTGACATGTGGGGTAGCGTTACTTGGCCCGGCTGTCATTGACCAGGAGCATGCAGAGAAAACACTCACCAGCACTTGCTGAGCCTAGCTCTATGACGGATGGGCCAGGACAAGGTGGATCCCACGCTCAGAGAGAGTTGTTGGGTGGGCGATGGGGGTGAGAAGTACGGTCGCCGAGGAGAGGCTGGCGTGGGCGGCGTGGCGCTTCCCACAGCCCCCGGCGCGCGCCACGTGTGGCTCGCGGCCGCATCTCCGCTTCCCTCCTCTCTCCTCTTCCCCCGCTCCCTCCACCTCCTGCTTCTCCTGTTCATCTCCTCTCAGTAACTGCACCCACCTCCACACCTACACCCCGAGAGACGGCGACACCTACGCCATCTCTCCCTGCCTCCGTGTCCCTCTGCATGGC